>NW_015148973.1:5327623-5365339 GCF_001465965.1 Polistes dominula | reverse complement strand
ATATATATATATAAATATATACGCATATACTATTCATATATAATAATATACATTTATTTTTGTATGTATTTTATTATTATTATTATCAATTTTATTATTGAAAAGTATTATTTTAGTTTTCCCCCTATGTGTCGTTACCCGTTTGTATAAATAATAACCTACATAAACAAATTTTTTATCGAAGTTATTCAATTATTTTTTTTTTTTTTTAAATATGGAAAAATATTACCGTTGATATAAAAAAAAGTAAATTAATTTAGAACATCCCTATAATTGTGAATCTTCACGTTTATGAAGAGTTCTCTCTTCTATATTTATTTTTATTACTTTTTTATTATAATTATTATAATTATTTTTTCTCACCATCATCTTTCTTCTATTTATCTGATTATCTATTATATCTATCTCTCACTTTCTCTCCCTCTCTCTCTTTCTCTCTGTTCATCAATAGAAATTAATTTCATGCTAGTCCTTAATTAAATGAAATAAATTCCTATCTCAGTTTCCACGATCCTAAATCTTTTAAAACATTTTCCTTTCATTCTGTGCGAGTGCGTCGTGTGTATGCTCGAGCGTGTCCTTAAAATAAAAATAAAAAATAAAAAAAAATATATCTCTAAATAAGAATAGTATAAATAACATATAATATATAGTAATAAATGATAATAATCATAATAATAATAATAATAATAATAATAATAATAATAATAATAATAATGAAAGAACAATTGTGTGATAAGGCATAACGATAATAAAAATTTATATTTGTATCGATAATTATAATAATGGACTAAATTCATGATTTATTTTATAATAAAATAAATTTATATAATTTTTGAAGTTAGGCTTATTATCATAATTACCGATACAATTTGAAATCAATATCATCGAGATGCATAATACACGCATATAATATTTCTTTTAAAAAAAAAAAAAAGGAAACCCCATAAAAAAAGAAGAAAAAAAAATATTTCACAATTAATCACAATTACAGAATTCTATCTTTCACTATAGAAATCTAATTAGAATTAGAGACACAGACGCACGCACAAAATATCGTTAGAATCCATACTACTACCTTACTATAAGGATTGGACATATTTTCTTTTTTTTTTCTTTTTTTTTTCTTTTTTTTTCTCCAAGATTTTTCGATTGTCACTGGCTGTGTCTACTTTTTATTAACTTTCTGTAATTATTTTCCTCTATATCAAAATTTTCTTTTGTTATTATTCACTTATTTATTATTATTACTATTATTATTATTATTATTATTATTATTATTATTATTATTGTTATTATATTATTATTTTCATTAATTAATTCTAATTTTGAAATCACCTCAATACATATACAGTGGTTGGTTAAAAAGTTTTAAGCCTGACATATAAACAATATTTTATTTTTATTTTCGGTTAAACTCTCATTTTATTTGTAAAAAAAAGATAATTTTCAATACTTTTTAATCCATCCCTGTATGTGGTTGCATTTTGGATATGTGTAATATAGATATGTAATATATATGTGTATATATTTTTTTTTCTTTTCGTATATTTAGATAACATGTTAGAAGATACATTAACAAGAGCATGATTATTATTTTGGATTGATTTGATTGCATATGGCATGAACATTAGTATTATATATATATATGTGGAAAATTCTCACCGTTGCATCTTACAATTAGCAAGCTTAGAATGCACCTTTGCAAATGATTCTTCCTTTTGGTAGCACGTGATCTCGATCAGAATCGATTATGCAATAAACGATAATATTTGCATTAAAAAAAACAAATTTTTCACATTTGAACGAGCAAAAATGAAAAAGAGTTTCTACCGTTAAAAATTTATTATTAAAAAAAAATCTTTCCAACGACAAATACTTGCGTAAAAAATAAACGGGAAGAAAAAAAAATAAGAAAAGCAAAATCTCATATTTAATAAAAATAAAAATAACCTTTTTTTTTAATTTTTTTATAATTCAATATTTGTAATATTATAAACAAAATCAAAATCTCTTTTCTCCATCAAATATCGATTCGTATCGAGACAAAAAAAAAAGGAAAAAGCGTAGCACCATCCTGGTCCTAAATCCGATCTATAAATCAGTCGTATTGAGATCGACGAGATCAAATAAAACCGTGGAAAGAATATAATATCGTGAACGCGTTCGTAAAGCAAATCTATTACCACTACTACTTACTACTTACTACTTACTACTTACTACTTACTATTTACTATTTACTATTTACTACTACTTACTACTTACTACTTACTATTTACTACTACTTACTACTACAACTTACAACTACTACTACTACTTACTACTACTACTACTACTACTACTGGATTATCCACAAAGGACCATGATGTATCTAATTTCTGGATTTTTCATTTTTGGTTTCTCTGTTTTTTTTTTTAAGTTGACTAATACCGGACAGCAATCGATGCCAAATGTAAAAGAGCCCCAAACGAGTACTGACTTGTAACACGCACAACGCACGCACAAAACGTATAACCGACCCGCAGGTAATTATCTCTAACGGAATTAATATGTATTTTTACGAATTTTCAAATTAACATTAAACTTATGATTTTTACTTCGTTTTTTTTTTCCTTGTTTTCTTTTTGGAATTATTTTGTTGTATTTCGTCTGTCTTTTTATTGGATTTTCGTTGGTTTGTTTGTTTGTCTAATTCGCTCATATATACAAACTCATCATATATATATATATATATTATATATATATTATATCTAACGTTTTAATTAATCAATTAATTGTCCATCGTACATTTGTCATATATTATATATAAAACATACACACATACATACATACAAGTCTCGTGTTTTATTTTTTGGCCTCTCGTCCATCTCTCTAAACGTTTATTCACCACATTCTTTTTTCAATCGATCTATCTATCTGTCTGTCTGTCTGTCTATCTGTCCGTCTATTTTTCTATCGCTGATCAACTATTTCATTTCTATTTTTCTGTCACTTTCCATTTATTATCTCTCTGTCTTTCTCTCACTATGACACAATTATTCCTAATTTTGTTTTTTTTCAAACTACCATATAACGTACGAGTCTTTCACCAGGTCCGTGCACGCACATTCGCACAATCAACGTTTATGCATGTTACGTTTAGCGTCGTTAGAGAGTTTCCTTGGGTATCGTGCGAAAATGGAAAAATCTTTGACGTATATATAAAAAGAAAATCGATAAATATTTGTATTATATAATATTCGAAATAATTTGTATTATTTTGAATTGGATCGATTTTCTTTTTTGTCATACGTCATTGGCTTAGACACGGTAGAAACGTGATACCCACTAGCGACTTAATTGTTGTGTATATATTTGTAATTATTTTTTCATTTATTTACTCTTGCAATTGCTATTGGGTATAACGTTTTGTGTTAAACGCTCAAGTATGCGCCGAAGCGAAAGCTACAATGAATTAAAAAAAAAAAAAGACAAAAAAAGAGAGAAGACTAGATATATACATATATATATGTATATATATGTATATATATAAATATATGTGAAAAAGGCAAATCGTGATTGGTCGCGTGTGCGTGCGCGTATGCTAAACAGGCAGCTGCCCCTGTGCCAGCGGAACGCACTGTCTTGGGGTCAACGAGCGTCCTCGGGGGAGGGAGCCACCCTCACGAGCCACCCACCACCCATCAGCAGCGTCCGGAGAACGCACTCGACGCTTTGTTAGACGAACTGCAAACTTTTTCAAGGCCAGGCTCTCAAATGGGTCAGGCACCAGTGTCGGCAGCTGTAATACAACAACAACAACAGCAACCAGTAATAGGACAAGTAACAACAACGACAACAACAATAACAGGACCAGGAGGAGCAGGAACAATAGGAAGAGCACCCTGTATATCAGAAATCGGAAGAAAAGGAAGCGTCGATTCGTCGAGTGGAATTTTAGCAAGTAATTTGATCGGTGGTTTGACCATTTCAAGCGGAGGACTTGGCCCAAGTGGAACATTGCGTCGTTTGCATTCTTATCCGTCTAGTTCGGACACGGATACCTCACCACCGATAGCAAGACTCCAAGTATCCCTTCAAGAGCAACCAGGGATGCCCCAAGCGTTATTACCAGGACAAAAACCACCCGTGCCGGAGCGTAACGCTGAATTATTACAATTGGCTAGCGCAAGGAGAGTCCCACCACCACCACCACCACGAACTAGTTCAAGATCACCTTTGGCAAGTCCAACGAGTCCACAATTACCACCGAGAAATCATCAATCTTCGTCTTCATCTTCGTCGTCTTCTTCGTGTACCGTAGCCCAACAATTAGTTAGCGGTATTAGTAACGCTCCCATTCCGATAATGACAAGTTCAACGTCGACCCTCCGAAGACCGTTAGCTCGTGGCAAAGAAGGTGGAGTAGGAACTATTGGTAAACCACCTATGGCATTACCATCGTCTGAAATAGTTGATGGTCCCTCAGGGCCTATATCGGGCCCTGTCCTATCAACGAGTAACTCGAGCTCTTGCGAAAGCGTCAATTCTCAAGAAGGTTTGCAAAGTAAGAGAGGTAGACAAGAACAATTGGAACAACGTCATCAAGAATTATTACGTAAACAAAAAGCTTTGCAAGAACAATATGCGAGACTTCAACAATTGCAAAGAAACGCGGCTGGTTTGGCAACCGTACCACCTGCACCTCCAGATTTATTAAAGAAAACTGGATCGGAAAGTAATCTTTTAGCAAAGATGGGATTGGGAATGAGTGCTGCCAGTTCGGGTTCGTTGACAAGTCTAAGCGTTAAAACTGCGACCCTTGGAAGAGATGCTGCTGCAGCAGCAGCTGCTGCTGCTGCTGCTATTACTTCCGATCTATGTAACTCGCGTACGAGATTCGAAGAGTCTTCATCTTCGTCTTCGTTAGAACCAAGTCTTGTCTTAGCCGTTTCTAATACGAATTCCGATCATCACGCGAACGTGACTAATATGGTAACTGCGATAGATAACAACATCCTTACGACGAGTACAACATCTATTGGGTCCTCCACCACTTCGGCTGTTTCTGCTGCTTCTGTTGCTGCTTCTTCTACCAACACCAATACCAACACCACCACGACAACTACCAGCAAAATTTACGAAACGGACATTCTGTGACCGAAAAGACGGTTACAAAATTTATCTTCGAAACCGTTAGACCTAATCGAAATACTTCTCGCGAGTTAACGTCATCGTTTTTGTCGTCGTCATCGAAAATATGATAATGAAACTAAAACAAGGAACATGTCTATGGGAAGAATCTCGAAATTATCTTCTCTCTCCCTCTCTCTCTCTTTTTCCTTCTCTCTCTCGCTCTCTTTCTCACTTTTAAAAACGATCACGTTTCGATTATTATCAAATTTTGTTCGGTCGTGATTCGTTCGTGCCAAATAATGACAAAAATGAACGAAAAAAAGGACTAAATCTGCAAGAAAAATATACGCAAATCAAATAAAGAGAGACACACACATAAAAATAAAGAAAGAAAGAAAGAGAGAAAAAAGAAATAAATTTTTTTTTAAATAAGAAAACAACCCAACACATTTTACTCTAACCCTCTTATCTAACGTCGTTAGAACATACATAAGAAAAAATATTTATAAGAAAGAAAGAAGAAGGAAAATATCTAATAATAAAACTTTGATATTTAGATTTCTTTATCTGGATACCAGATAAAACAAGAACAAAAAAATCTTGCGCTTAAAAACAAACGTTCAGTCATCGGCGCAAACTTTTACAATGCGTTTTAACGACGAATGACGGAACAGTCATTAAAAAATAAATAAACGAACAATTTATATAAATAATAATTATGTAAGTGGATTATATATATATAAACAAATAAATAAATAAGCATAAAAGAAACCGTAAGAAAAAAATAAATTAAAAATTAATAAGGTAGATAGGTAGATAGAAATATCGTGACGCGGATATATAAAAAAATAATTAAACAAAATCAACAACAATAAGAATAAAATGAATACTAGAAAAGGTAGAGAGAGGGAGAAAAATAAGAAAAAAAAATAATTCGATCTTTTTTCGTATCAGAGTCGTATTTATACTTTCAATATTTAAACAATAAAAAATATTCTCGATGATCATGTTTGAATAATGGACTTTTATGTATACGCTTTTTCAAGCCGACAAAATAAACAAAATAAATAAATAAAGAAAGAAATTACAATAAAAAATAACACAAGAGGAAAAGATAGATAGAGATAGAGAGAAAGAGAGAGAGAGAAAGTAAAAAAAGAAGAAAAAAAAGAGAAAATTAATTGAACAAAGAAAGATGACATTCTTTTCCTAATCCTTTGTAATTGTACATCTAAAAAAAGAATAAAAAGGAGAAATGACAATTGTACGACACTTTAATGATCTATATATAATTATTACAATAAAAACCGATTACAAATAAAAACAACACAATAACCATCGTTCTAATCGTGTAAATGAACGTCAAAAAACAAAATTGAGCTAATATCATTCATCGTATCACATTAAGCAAGATTAACCAGAATAATTAATCAATTAAGGTCGAAAATAATAATCATCGATAATCGATTATTGCGGAAATAATAAATAAATAAATAAAGAAAGAAAAAAAGAAAAACAATAGAATAAAAAACGAAACAACCGTGAATGTCTTCTTACGAGATTTTTTCCTCGATTAAAAAAGAAGATTACAAAGAAGGAAAAATAAATCAATCAATAAAATAAAATAATATAATATTCGATGACGACGATAAGAAAGAAAGAAAGAAAGAGAGAGAGACAGATAAACGTTTTAAATGATCCACATGATCGAAAAAAAAGTAAAAGAAGTAAAAGAGAAATCGAAGAAGACAAAAAAAATATCCTCGAATGCGACCGAGGTATTTTCTAAACAACACATTTGTCGTAGCTAATATTTATATAATAATAATAATAATAATAATAATAATAATAATAATAANTAATAATAATAATAATAATAATAATAATAATAATAATGATAATAAAAATAAAAATAATAATAATAATAATAATAATAATAATAATAATAATAATAATAGGATCATTCGCGTTTTGACTGCTAGTTAACTTCAGGTAAGATGACCACAAATTCGTATATGTAATGTTAACGACACACACATTTACGTAACACCAACATCACGCGTAAACAACATACAAAGACATTTGCGAAATGCTAAACGTGTTTCCGAAAGAAAAAAGGAATGATTGAAAGGAAAGAGTTAAAATAAAAATCAAGAAGATCCACGAAAAAAATGATCGTACGGTATATTTAACGATCAATCGATCGATTGATAAATAATTAAAGAGAAGAAGCATTACGAATCTCGTGAGATTAGGCACGCAATATTGATTTGTTATTAGTTACAATTATTATTATCATTTTTTTTATCATTATTATGTCTTATTATCTTAATTAATATTGTTTTTTGTTATTATTATTATACATATAATATACACACATATATATTATATAAAATATATATATATATATATTATATTTTTATTATTGTAATTAAAATAATAATTATGATTATGATAATTATTATGCAATGACTCAATGCTGTTTGAAAATATTTTGTTTTGACCATTTTAATGATTTTTCCCTCTTAGTCGGCTCTTACGACAAGTAGGGACTACTGCTGGTTTGTTCTTATCCCCAGACCAGCAGAGAGCTTATTATTATTATTATTATTATTATTATTAATTATTATCATTATTTATTATTATCATTAATTATTATTATTAATTATCGCGCGGGGTAATTATCGGGATATATATATATAAGAAATACGGGCAGCTCTCGTCGAATAAATAAATAAATATAAAAACAAAACAATATGGATGCACAAGCTCCTTTTTAGAAGAATTTTATGTACGAACTCTTAAAAAAAAGTGTCACCAAAATGAAGATGTGAAGATGAATAAAAAGAAGAATAAGGATAAGAAAAAGAAGATGAAGAAGAAAAAAAAGAAGAAGAAGAAAAAGAAATAAATAAGGAATTATTCAAATACATATTATGTATGTCTCTAAGTAAGATGTAAACTTCTAATGATCGATTTTTTAACAGACAATCGCTCGGCCACTACACTCTCATCTTTTGAATATCCTCTTCTGACACGAAGTCAAGGAGCCCATTAGAGAAAGAAAAAAAAAGAAGAAAGGAATAGAAGAAGGAATAGTAAAAAGAAATAAATAAAATAAAATAAAATAAAAGATGTGAAAAAGGAATACAAAACTTTGTTGCATGTATTACTTGATACGATAACGATAATGATGGTGTTTTATGACTTGTGCTTCAAGAGGGCCTAATAGATACATATTATATTTATTACAATCTCATAAACCGAATAAGAACATTATTTCATATGCTTTTCTTCTTTCAGGATCTTCTTCGACGACAAAAAAATAAAAAACATTTGAAAAGAATAAAAAAATTAAACAATAATCGTTCGAGAAACAAATTTCTTTTCACGAGATAATATTTTATCTTTTTTATTCTATTATATATATTTATATTTTTTTTTTTCGTTTTTGCTTCTCTATATTTCTTTTTATCATAATTGTTAACACACATGACGTGTGTTATATCGATGAATAATCGAATTAATGATTATTATCTTCATGCTAAGAGACATACGAATAAAGACAGTAACGATGATAATAGATATTATAAAGGATAAGTGCTTATTGAAATATTTACAGAAAGATATACGATCTCAACGAGACGTCTACTCCATTCCCCAACCCCTTCATCACCCTCTCTCCCTCTCTTTCTCTCTCTCTCTCTCTCTCTCTCTCTCTCTCTTTCTTTCTATTCATCTATATTTTTCACGTTATCTCTTTCGTACAAATTTCATCTTCACCCTTGTATCTTTTATAATTCATAAAACAAAAAAAAGAGGAAATGCAGCTATTTTTTTATTTATTAATATTAGTATATTATTATTATTATTATTATTTGTATTTTATTATTACTATTATTATTATGAATGTATTCTATTATAAGTCTATTACTATTATTTGTTTTCTAGGTTCCTTCTTCTTCTTCTTCCTCTTTTTTTATAATTTATGAACGATAGATTATAAAGAAATCATTTATTTATTATTTCCAATATGTTAATAAGTTTTAAGCGATAAACATTAGTATATTAATAATTGTAAATTTATCGAAGGAGAAGAAAAACGATTATATGAAAAAAAAGAAAGAAAGAAAGAAAAGAAAAAAAAAGATAATTCTTCGTTTTATTCCGTATAGAAAAGGACAATTATTAATTATAACACCGAATGAATTATATATATATATATATACTTTGACACTTTTCCGTATTAATATTACTAGCAAGTTAGGTGCAATGTTTTTTCTGACGATCCTGTAAGCTAAATCGAATTGACTTGTTACATTTGTAAATGTTTGTAAGTAACTACTACGTAATAAAATAATCGAGTAATAATCATCGAATTATATCCTAGCAATGCTCATCTGTTATCCATCGATTATTTCATCATACACGTACAATGAATAAAGCTAACCATAACATACCATACTAAAGTATCTTAGATTCATTATTAATTTATTATTTTAATATGACTAATTCCTTTCATTACTCCCACAGGTTCCATTACCATATGACGATGACGATGATAATGATAATAATGATAATGATAATGATAATGATAATGATATATTATATGAATAAAAAAAACATCAATCACATTATATTTAATAACATTTTATAATTTATTTATATATTTAAAAATTATGATTCATCTGAATCAATACCATGAGCTTTTTTAATACCTTCTTTAACTTTCTGCTTCTCCTTTTCGATTTCTTGATAAACTGCTAAAGTTTTCTTAACTAAAGGACTTAACGGCGCATCCAGAGAGGCATAATGCATTATTAATTTAATAGGATCTTCACTTTCGCATTCAGTCAAAGCAGATTTTGCTTGAGGGTGTATCTTGTGATAGAGACGTATCAATGCCACAGCTTCTTCAATTTTTTCTGATTCTATTATATTGCAAAGCAATTTATCGATACTATTATTCCAAGCGAGATAAAATACAAAGGGACCAAAGTGTCGTGTTGATCTCAAACATTCGAATTGCTTCTTTTGATTTATGTCTTCATAAACTGCCTTTGTAACTCTTTTATATTCTGGATCATCTGGATCGTATTGAAGACAAGCACGGTCTAATAAGTACTCGTAAGCTTCTCGCCTTAGTAAATTCTGAAATATTATATATACAAAAAAAATCATTATACTAATAATACTAATAAAAATAATAATAATAATAAAAAATATGTCTATTTTACTTTTTAAACCAATTATCTAACCTCCAAATATTCTCCTTGAAACAATTTAGGAGCTATCATTTCTTTCCCTTTGGTAGATATATACACCTGATTCAATCGATCTCTTTCATCCCACTTGGCATATCTAAGCGTCCCATCGAGCTCCCTAACTAATATGAATCTATCCCTATCTTTAATACCAAAAGTAATGTCCGTAAAGACATATTTACTTGTAGAAAATCCTTCCAATGCTTCATCCTTGGATAATACAATATCTATTTCTTTCCTTGTTTTAACTACAGGAGGCATTTGCAAACGTTTTTCAGCTCTCTTCTTTGCAAGATCTAAAGCTTCTTCTAATTCTTTATCAGTCATAAATTTATATTCCGGAACTTGTAATTTTTCACCAGTCAAACGTTTTCTAACAACCTTCTTGTAATCGATTCTTGTTAATATCTTCAATGCCTGTTGTACTTCTTGGTTAAAAAATATTGGTGCTGGATCCACTTCATTTTCTGTGAATTTTATAGTAAAATAAATCACAATTAAACAAAATTTTATCAAGAATCATAACCTAACTTACTCTTATTAAACACGTACCTGTATTTAATTGAGGTGTATTAGATGAATATGCACGACACGTTATAATTCTTTCACAATGTGAACGTCTACATATTTTAATTATACGTGACAACATTTTTTTTATTATATAAATTATTAATATTCGAAATATAAGAATGAAAGTATGATGACAGCAAACGAGAATTTAATCTCAACTAGGAAAATAGTTACATATATAACAACATTCTATTTATCTCAAACATCGATTTCCGTCACTGACCAATAAGGATAATGCTCGACATAGTGTATCAGTATTTTAACCAATTAACGATAGTCGCACTAAAAGCTCGATTCTAATAATATTTTATAACTTTTATTTCTTTTAAATATAATGTTTGATGAAAAAATTGCATGTTACATATATTTTAAATGTTATAAATTATTCTAAATAGTTATTACAATTTCATAAATTTCAAAATAACTTGTTTTTTAAATATGAGGATCTGTATTCTTATACGAATTTAGAATGAACAGTAGTACCAAACTTATGTTAGGTAAACAAATTAAATTTTCAATATGCATCGATAAAAAACAAGTTATTTTTACAAATAAAATATTTTTATTGAAATTAATATAATAAATATAATTTTAAATTAATGTAATTTTAAAACAAATTGGTACATAGGTTAACTTTATGTATATATGCACGTACACATATACGTAAAAAATCGTGTTGATTTAATTTTTTTGTAAACAATATAATATTGTGAAGATAATATTTGTAAATACTTAACAATGTTGAAATTTCAAAATAAAGAAAATGAAATGGATTATATGAAAGAACTAGCATTTCATGTGGAAAATATCGAAGATATTGATCTGAAACAACCTCCAAAATCTGGAGAAGACTATATCAAGCGTGTAATGTAAGTGTCATAATAATTTAAAAATTAACAAAATAAAATATCTATCCATATAATTTCACTGTATTATAGATTAGAAGCTAAACAATATGCTGATACAGTAGTGGCCGATATTAATCCAGACCTTTTTAAAAAACCTACGATAAGCATTCACCATGTAAGTTAATGTGAATACTAATCAATTATATATCAACATAATATTTAAATAATATGAAATAAATACAATAATTATATTAGTTATCAGGATGTATCGAAGCACCTTCATCTTTAATACCTACCATCGAATGGCAAGAGCGTCAAGTGCAAAATTTCAAAGATTTAAAATTATACGTAATTCAAATGCAAGATAAGATTAAATCATCTAAACACAACAGGAAACTTCAAAAGACACAATTGGTAGATAAACTTGTACATCATCTTGAATTATTAAGAATATTTAATCCAGATAAATTTCAAAATAATACTTTTCGTTTTGGTTTCAGCCTCATATAGATAATCAAGAAGATTGGATCACTTACTGTTCCAAGGAAAGTAGCGACGATATAGAAAATCATAGTCCAACGTTAACGACTGTTATATCTATGAAACAACCATTGATAGAACAAGTCTTGGAATATTTAATCGAATATGTACAAACACAAGGAAAACTTTCATTTAAAATTGGACAGTGGCTCTATGCTTTATTGGTTGTTCTGCATTTACCATTGAACCCTGACACATGTTCTTGTTTACGTTCTTTGGCAAGAACGTGTTCCGTTATTAGAGCTAATTCTGTAAGAAATATTTACTTACAGTGTTGTTGTTTTTAAGAAAAGTTCAGTATGATTTTATTTCAATAATAAGAAAAAAATAGCTAAGATATTTTATTTAACAAAATCTTTTTTTTAATAAATAAATGGTTACAACTTTGGTATAAATTGAAAATATTAACTTCAAAGTTTTAAATGTAATCTGCTTAGATATTTATTATCTTTTTCGTTTTTAATTACTAAACTTTTCTTGAAATGTAAAATTTGTATAAAAATTACACATCTAATACTACATTTCTGTTTATTTAGAAAAAGTTGGAAGAACACGAAATAGGAGCGCTAAATTTGTTTATATGCCTGGTTGCAAAATATTATCGTCAAATGGATCTTGCTGATTGATATTAAATCGATATTACACTTGTCTTTTTTTCTTTCGTTGATTATATCACAAAATATAATTAAAAATGAAGAGGAAGTAAAAGAAAAAAAAGAAAATGAGAGAAAAAGTATTAAATAAGAAATTAACTATCATCTGCCAGTGATATACATGATTCGTGCTATTTTTTTCTTATCCTTTTCTTAAATGCTATCGAATGTAGGGTACAATGAGGCAAGATATCGATTAAATAAAGTTATATTAGAAGTAATCAATTGATAAGCGATATTGCAAAATTGTTGAAATTATTTTAAGCTATATTCTCTTGGTCCTGTAATAATGCGGTTGCAAATCTTTCCAAGTCGTCGTAACTAAGATTATTAACTTTGTTCTTCAAGTCTTTTATTAGCTCGTTAACGATTGATTCTGCTTCTGATTCGGTATAATAATGCCTTAAAACTCTTGTAACCTCATCTCTCAATATTTGAGTTCCAGTTTTTTGATGAGATTTAGCCTCACTTGGTCCTTCTTCTGCTTTTTTTATAACAACTAAGTTAAGTCTACTTCCATCCTTAATCGCTGGATAAAAACTTAGTGGCTGTTCGTCTAAAATCAAATATGTATCCAAAAATTAATATTTATATATTTATAATATTAATATATGTATACGCATACATATATTAACATAATATGTGCATACATAATACAAATATAAATTTTGAAGGCACAATTAAATATCATTTTACCGGCCAATGTTTTTCCTGTTAGCAACAATCTTTGTTGTGGTACATCGATGCCTAAAAGGTCACTTAATTTATGCTTCAGTTGCAAAACTGTTTCTGTTGGCATAATCTGAAACAATGGAAATATATCATACATGAATAAAATGACATTAAATATACAAACGATTATTTTCTAAACTAGCATAAATTTCTAATCAAATCGATTGAAATAAAGTCACATGTACATATACATATACACATATATGTATATATATCCACATATACATATGAAACATAGAAAGGAGATCAAAAAATTTGAAATCAACATCCCATTACTCACATCGATAATATATTCTTTCCCTTGAAGTTTTTTCACGATAACTTTCATGATGAGTATATTTAGTTTGATTACCCCGCAATAAATAAAGCAATTCTTGCTTTTTTCTTTTTCTTTTTCCTTCTCTCTTTTTGGTTAAGTCAAATTTGTCGTAGGAATAAAACTTTACACGTTGAAAGTAAAAATTGTATCATTTTATTGAAGAAGAGGTTATATTTTGCGACACAAGACACACAAACCGAGAGAAACTTTCGTTATATATTTTTTCACGTCTTTTCCAATTACAAACGAACACACGGCGGTGTTAAGAGAAACACAAGGAGTACACGAGTCGAAATACACGACGATCGAAGCGCCACCTACTAGTCAATCTGTCAAAATATATTATCTAGAACGTCGGACTTTAAAAATAATCAATAATTATTTGTTATTTATCATTTTTTTCTTGTGTAACACTATTATTTTATTTGTTCTTAAAATGCATTTAAATTTAATGTTTACTTATCTATATTCTATTTAACTAATCCAAATTTCATACCTTTTAATCAAATAATATTCTTTTCTAATAATAACAAATGACATGCGAAAATATAGTAATAATAAAACTATATTAAAAAGTATAACAATGTTATACTAATATATACAAATATGGACAAGCGATATTTAACTACACAATGATATTTTTTAATATACTATATTTTTCTAATGTTGATATAAAAACTAATTATACTAATCCTCTTTATGACAACTAAAATCTTACTGTAATTGCTCATTGACTAACTAGTCCGTAGACCCAACATCATGAATCCTTGACGAATTGTCTCGTAGAAATGTCATTAATTATTAAAGAATTATTTCATAGACATATAAATTATGAAATGAAATAATTTAATGATTTTTATATATTAATTAATGTTTTTAAATTTAATTTTATCGAATACCTTGATAAATTAATACTTAGATTTTATTGTTAAATTTAGAATTGAATTTATCTTTAGTCACCAGATAGCGCTTATTAAAACGTTTTGGTCACTGTTGTCCACGTTTCTACTATTTGTTAACTCAATGATTAAAGTTTTGCTCTTTTTCACATGATCGGCATGGTTAATTGTGTGTGAACCTAAAAATATTTAACAAACCTCGATAAATACTTGAATTCTTTTAATTCCTCCTAATATAAATTATTACTCTCTGTTAAAATGGCATCAAGAACACAATCCAGAAGAATTCCTGAAGTAGAGCCACGTATTGATTACGTTCAATGCGATGGATTGGTTGTAATGAAAATGGTTAAACATTGTCATGAGGAGTCTATGAGCAACATGGAAGTTGCACAAGGTGCACTTTTGGGTTTAGTTGTACAAAATAGATTAGAAATTACCAATTGTTTTCCATTTCCTAAAAATGATGAAATTGCTGACGAAGAGGAATATCAATTAGCTATGATGCGTAGACTCAGATGGTATGTTAGAAGAACATTTTGTAATGTAGTTCAAGGTTATTTATTGTATAGTTTATACATGTATTTTTATTTGTAGGGTCAACGTTGATCATTTCCATGTCGGGTGGTATCAAAGTGCAGATGTTGGTAACTTTTTAAACGTATCGCTTTTAGAATCGCAGTATCATTATCAAACGTCTATAGAAGAATCGGTTGTACTTATTTATGACACTGCCAAATCAGCTAGAGGATTTTTAACTCTTAAAGCTTATCGTTTAACACCTCAAGCTATTCAAATGTATAAAGAAGGTGAATTTACACCAGAAGCTTTGAGAGCTCTTAAGATTGGTTATGAAACTCTTTTTGTTGAAATTCCCGTTGTTATCAAGAATAGCAATTTAACGAATATTATGATGTCGGAATTAGAAGAAATGGTTCCAGAAGAAGAAGGCACTAAATATTTAGATCTTGGAACTGCTACAGTATTAGAAAATCAACTACGCTGTTTGATGGATCGTATAGATGAATTAAATCAAGAAGCTATGAAGTTCAATAGATACCAACAATTAGTTGTTAGACAACAACAAGATAAAAATCGATTGTTGGCTAAGAGAGCTCAAGAAAACGCAGCGAGAGCTGCTAAAGACGAACCACCACTACCGGATGATGATATTAATAAGATTATGAGACCATTGCCAGTACCACCAAGATTAAATCCAATGATCGTCGCAGGACAAATCAACACTTACAGCGAACATATATCGCAATTCTGTGCGCAAAGCTTAGCTAAATTATATATTACTCAAAGTCTTCAACATGCTAAGGAATCTAAATCTTCCAATTAATGAAATAACAATCTCATATACAATAAATATGATGATTATATTATTAAGCATTTGTAATCAAACATTAAATCTATATAAAATATCATATATTATCATCATTTTCTTGTTTTGTATACACATGTATTATACAAATACATTTAAAATCATATTTTATTTTCTACAAAGAAATCATTAAATCTACCTTAGAGCCTAAAAGCCTTAGGAAGTACATCTCCGCATCTTCCTTCTATTTTAATATGTACGTCATTGTCAGCTCTAGTTTTACCAATATTTACTAACATTATAGACTTTTTAGCATCTAAAGCTTGAAGTACAATTCTATAACCAGAGAATGTACTTAAAGAAGTTCCAAGAATTAATAATGAACTTGATTCCTCTACTATATTTTTAACATTTTCTACAACACAGCGAGGTACATTATCTCCAAAAAACACTATGTCTGGTTTCAATATGCCACCGCAATTTTCACATGGTGGAACAATAAACCCTTTGGTTTCCTCCTATAAAAACATTTTGATAAATTGTTATAAAAGTAGATATGCATGTAAAAATATTTATTTCAATTATTATTTTAAATACCTGAGTTAAATCTACGTCTCCATCAGGTCTTATCATTTCAATATGACTATTTAAAAGCGGATTGAGTTTTTTAAGAATATTTTGAAAGTTAGCTCGTTCTATTTTATGATCACAGTTAAGACACATTACTCGAAATGCTGTACCGTGAAGTTCTATCACATTTCTATTTCCAGCTTTTGTATGTAAATTATCTACATTCTGTGTAACGACACATGACACCTTACCAATTTCTTCAAGATTTTTTAATACTTTATGGGTGTCATTCGGTTCAAATGTTGAAAATCTACGTCAAAAACACTCTTTATGTAAATTCAATTGTAATACGCTTTAGAATTAATTTTATTTAAAATCTAGAAAAATTAATTCAAACCTAGGCCATCCTACATAATTTCGTGCCCAGTATCGTTTTCTAATAAATTCATTTGAACAAAAATCTTTGTAAAGAACTGGTCTTCGACTGCTTCTAGCATAAATACCCACACCTGCTGATCTATAATCTGGAATTCCACTTTCAGTGGAAACTCCAGCACCAGTTAAGACACATATATTATTGTATTTTTCAATAAAGTTTCTTAATTGTAGTACATCTTCTTCTTCAACAGGATTGCATACAGGTACAAATGCAAATTGTGACATCCGACATATTTGAACTATAACAAATTTATGTAATAACAAGACCGATAAAGTTTTAATAGTTTTAAAACCAATAAAATTGTCAACAATGTATTATTTCATATAAATATCAATAGACTTACACCTTAATATTTGTAAACAGGATGATTGAAGCATTTTTGAAAGCAAAAGAATATTTTAAAATATTTCAATTTCTTTTAAAATCTTATTGATCTTGTTTTACAAATCTGTATTTCCATTTTATTACACTGTATTATCTTTTTTTTGTCCTATTCATGAATTTACGTACATCTAATACCACATAACCTTAACTTCTACTTCTAAAAATGGCGTGTAGTAGAAATTTTGTTTCTGTGGTCAAATTTTCATGTGATCAAACTACATACATATATGCATAATGAAATATTTATAAATCATTATCAAATAATGTGATGAATTGAATTTGAGTTCTCCGAGATTATTTTTTGTAATTGCAAAGAATTTATTAAAATATCAATTGTTTATACATTATATATTTAAAATCAACTTGTCAATCATTTGTTTATTGTTCTAACAATAGTATTGAATTATTGAATATAAAAGAACATTATGTGTAAGTAAATGAGTAAATATGTAAGTAAAAACTTATCCACTAATAATACTTAAAATAAACATCGTTGATTCAGATAAATGGATATCTCTGAACTCTTGATAATAAAAATTAACTTAATTTAGCATGTGATATATAAGCGATGCTTAATAAGTTAGTATATCATTAATTTTGTTCTGCGAGTTATTATTTATTATGCTAAGATCTTTAGGTAATACTTAGGTTGTGCTTAAATGGTAATTATAAAAATATTAAGCGTTTATTTTCTTATACTTATATTTATATATTAATATTAGTCCATGTTGCATTATACTAACCATATTACGGGTAATTCGTAAAGTATTATACGACTCGATAAAATTTTGTACATTATATGTAAATCTTTGAACAAGTTTTATAATTCTATATCATTAACTACTTAAAAGTTTATTTCCTATAAAACCTTGAGCTTTTAGTTACTGTTTGATATTTTCTATGTTTGTTATTTTATACATATACTTTTAATACTTTTTTATCCATATACGTGTGGAGATTAATATGGTTCTTCCAGATTGATATTAATTTTTTAGAAAAATTGTTTAGATCAGCATCCTTCGTTTAATTTGGTGAAGCTGTACATTTATTTTTATTAAACTTCTTTATGTTTCTTGATTTTCTTTCTATAAAGTTGAATATTTTAATTAACAAGATCCTTTGTTACATTACCTTGTTGAGATTGGCTTTCAATTTGTAGGTTAGGTTGCGAGATGTTAGCTAGTTCTGCAAAATTAATATAAATTAATAATACTTATTAATGTTTATACGTTTAATTAAAATATTATTCTATCTTTGCAAGTACGAAGCTTAAGCAAAGAGCTTAGCTGCTTTAAAGATATTAAATTCTAAACATGTATAAACACTTCGTGTATCTGCGAAAAATTTGCGCGAGTCCTCTACCGGAAGCCGGTCAAATACAAACATTTCGTTGTTTTTTAATATTATTTTTATTTATAATTCAATTAATATTATAATCAAACTAATTATATAATTTAAAAAATTAAATAATTAGTTTGATTAAATTAAAATATGTTTTATTTAAGAAAATAAAAAGAGAGAGAATATCTATCAACAATTTATTTATTATAATTATTTCTACTGTAACCAGTCTTCAACAAGATAATTACATTTATAATAATTGAACGCAGATAATAATGCAACAATATAATCTTAAAAATCTTTATAATTACAGTTGCCCTAAAATTAAGAAGAAATAAAAAAAAACAAAAAAGTAATGAAACAACCGAAAAACTTTAACCATTTGATCAATCGCGTTACGTTTTACAGTTAATGTTAAAAAGGTGGTATCGGTTGCTACATTGAATTTATCGTGAATTATAACATATGGAATTTTCATATTCAAGTTAAATACAATGACAATCATCAAAGTTTAATTGGCGAAAGTAATGCAAGTCATAGTAGAGGCAGGTAAGCAAACAGGTAAATAAGCAAGTAAGCAAGCAAACAGTGTAGAGTCGATTAAAGCCGCTCGTGGAGTGTGACGAAACGAGTGCAGGTGGCGGTGCATTGTTGCACAATGCATCAGTATAACTCCTTCTCCTTATAACTAGAAGTCAGGACGAGGGTCCTCCAGTAAAGTAGGGAGAAAGGCACCTCTCCCACTAAAGGGGGGTGGTTCCTAAGTTGACTCGGTGAATGTTACAACTAGCAAATCTGTACAACTGATTTCTGCCAATGGTCTATTATTCTTCCTCCTGATAAGTAATTGTAAGATTTTTTTAAATTCTGGGTATGCATGTATTTACAGTAAATTGAGTCAATGGAACGACCATTTACATGTTGTTTTTTATTAATATTAAGAAAGAAAACTATAGATCAAGATGTATCGTTATAACTTATTGTTTACACTGTTGATTTCTTTTATATGGTTTTAAACGGTATTGAATTTAAAAGTATTTCGAAAAGCAAAGAAAGAAAGGATGAAATAGTAACGAGGTCAACTTGATCCTCTCATGTCAGCTCGGTTGATAAGTAGGGAGGAGTGAAGGGCAACATTTTGTTTGTCTCCTTGGCATCAACAACACATCCGGTTGACGTTTCAATAACTTTCCTGAATATATTATTAAAAAAAAGAAGTGTATATTACGTAATTTTTATACGCATGTTGTTTATCTTTCTTTCTATCTATCTATCTATTTATAAATACATATGTATATATTATAACTTCGAAATGATACTTCTATTAGGCCGTAAGGATTCGGTGCGATGTAACGTAGAATCCTCACCAACTTTCAAAACTCGACCGTTCGTCTACGGCGCAATAACTTTCGCAATTCTCTTCGTGTCTCGTTGATGATCTGCCTTCATGTTACAGAGCCCGTGAGAGATAGACAACTTCGGATTTTATTATATCGTTTTAGGGTTAACTTATGATTTATTGATTAATTTGGGTCGCCGTTGAATGAGATCGAATGATAAGAAAGGATCAAAATCAAATTTCATCATGAAACTTTCTTTATCTTTTATATACATTTTTTTTTATATTTATGTATTGTAAATATATAGTCTATAATTCATAATAACTTTAATTTCGTTTACAATAACGGAAAATAATCGATGCTTTTTTAACGACATCATGATATTATAGAATATGGTAACAATTGACATCGTTTTTACTTCACAGTTTATTAATTTATTTCCTGATAATTTAATCAACATGATCTAATAAAAACGACGTTAATTATTACTAGATATTTAGACTAATGATCTTTAACAATGATTTTACGATATTCCAAAAATTGTGAATATTTTGGTAAGGAATTGAAAACCTCTGTGATTTCGTGCGAAAAATACAAAATAGTCAAAGTGTATCTAAAAAATGTAATCATCTTTTCGACACGTTTATTCAATTGTAATTCTTCGAAGATCGTTTTGTTAATTCGTAAAATATAATTTTATTGATGAGTTTAACGTTGTTGAAGGTTGTTAACGTTAACAACTTTTACTTATGGAAAAAGTAAGGGTTCAAAAGAAAGAAAATGGCCGCTCGTTCAGAGGTTTTAATTTACGATACCCCTGCGATGTTTACAACCAGTCGAAGCAATCGTACGAAACACGCAAACACACACGACGACAACGACGACGTAATACGGTTTTAATGTACGACTCACATATGTAATAACACTATACCTTCAACGAGCATAATTCCTGTGAAGCCCTTTATATGGGTGCTCGCGTTCGTCGCACTGTATAGAACGTTAATCTCTCTCTTTTTCTTCTTTTTGTCTCTCTTTTTGTCTTTCTTTCTCTTTTCAACTCGTGCCCGATCGTATCTACATGCCACTTAACCATTACGGTTTACGAGGTGGATGGATATAAAGTGCTCCCCCGCGGCAACAGGTTACATCGTCTCGGTTTTCCTCTACCCTTTCTCTCTCTTTCTATCTTTAATGATTATGCGAAGACGACACGACGAATGATAGAAAGAGAAAGAAGGAAACAAGAAATTCCTCTTCTGAATATTTTCTATCCTTTTTTTATATCCATCACTTCTCTCTCTTTTTCTACCTTTTCTACCATACGCATCTTTTCTTTCTATTTTTATATATTTATATATAAACAACATAATTTCATGAAAACGATATTAATTATTCCTATTTTTAACAATGGCGCTTAACGATCATCTTGCGAATTTCCAAAATTGAGGATATTACTTTCGATAAATAATTGAGAACCTCTGCCATTTCGAATGGAAAAAATCAAAATATCTAATAATATATAAACATATATATATAGTTGCCTTTCTCTTTTTTCTTTCTTTCTTTTTCTTATACACACTAGTGTGAAGTTGTCCTTCGTTCAGACGACTTAGGGAAACTAGTAAGCAAGTTCAAGCAAGTGGCTATTCGTATATCTATATATAAATGCGTAGGGACATTTCTTTGAAATTTATTATCGATCGTCTCGATCTCGTCCTGAACGCCATCAGCTATAGTCCTTATCTTCAGCAGGATGCAATAAGATTCGTGGAGAAATATGCAACAGCAGTTTCTATGTCCGATAAACTGATTCGTATTCTACGCAGTGAATATACTACGAGCAAACCTGAACGGATATTGAATATTTACTTTGGGTATTTCCGTACTATTGTAAATCGACGAATACTCATCTCATTCTAACTTACCCTTTTTTTCTCTCCTTTTTCATATATATATATATATATTTATAAATTCGATATTATATTTAAATATATTTAATGTTCTTTCATTCATACCATCGAATGCAATAAATTGAAAATAAAAATATCGAAAATAACATCGATCATTTGATTACTCGCGTTACATTTTATTGTTAGTGTTAAAATTGTGGTATCAGTCGCCATATTGAATCTATCGTGAAATATGGAACGATTAAATTTGTATAAATAATAAATAATAAATATTTGCAGGTATGTGTGTGAGAAAAATCTGTCCTAAATGGTGTTGCAAAATTATAGAGGTTTTCAATTACTTATCAAAAGTGTATATGTATCTGTACTTTATTACACACAATACATATTAAAACAGGTTTTATCTAAACGATATCCTTTGTAATCACGATAACACGATGATATAAATTATTATGTAAGGTTTTATCAGGAATTATCAAAAGGTTTTAAACTATATTTTTACTGATCAAGATTGAAGCCAAGGTGTATTTTATTATCGATAGTCTATCGAAAGAGTATATTTATGTTCATGAGTGTTGCAACCAATCTGACAAAGAATTGTCCCTCTTTTCTTGGATATATCTACCGATTTAAATATATTTACAACATACTCGTTCACGTATATGCGAGTCTGACATAATAAGATTAAATGTAAAACGGACGAATTTACAGGCGTGAAACGTAGACAACAGGTAAATAACATAACGCGGAATAAAACGTGAGAGGTTTTGTTCGTTTAGAGAAAGTATTGTCCTATGACTACTACATTTTGACTAAAGTAGTGAGAAATTATGCATGCACGTTGACTAAAGTGGTACTCACTTATGTATTATTCATATTAAAAATGACAAAGTAATCAAAATTATATTGAGAAAAAAAGAGAAAATGTGGTCAATTGTTGAATAGTAATAAATAAATATTATAACAAACGTAATAATAAAGTACGATGAAAGGTATTAATTAAGATGTTATAAAAGTTGATAAATTATTGATCGACCGATTAATACTTTTGTGTGTCATGGCCGATATCCGTCATCTGTTCCAGGATATCCGGTTGATGCTGATGTAATATTTGTTCCAATGCAAACACCTTTATCAAATACACACACATGCACACATATGCGCGCGCGCGTTTACAAGGATAATCCTGTTTTTTTTTTTTTAATTGGTCGTAAAATTTTTTGCTCGACCATCGAATATTTTATCTTTTTTTTTCTTCTTTGGTTAAATCGAGCATAAATAAAAATTGCGCGGGAGAATTCGAACGATGAAAGTGACCAGTCTCAGTCGATCAAGGCGAAAGAAGGTTTTTGCGCGCGCGCGTACGATCTGATTTCCTTGGATGAGGTCGAGCGGAAGATCGAGAGGAAGGATACCTCTTTTCGCTGTTACGTACGTGTGAGGCCGATAAATCTCTTTGACAATGAAAAGAAACAACGATCATTCTTTCTTTCAACGTTTATATTTACTTGTTACAGATTTCTACGATACCTGCAAACATAATTTACAATTTTTTTCTATATATATTTCTTTCTCTCTATCCAGAATTACAGAAAAATGTATTATTTTTAAATATTTATAAAATAATTAGACTTTACGAACAAATTATTACAAACAAAACGATAATAAATATTATCTACGCGTGAATGTTTTTGAATAAAATAATAAAGTTAAAATTAAATAAATAAAAATATATCGTATCTCTATCCGTATCTACGAACAATAAATAATATAATAATATATATATATATATAAAATCAGCAACAACTTTTACACGAAATTGTCCAGTAAGTTCTTGCCGATTTGATAACAAAAATATTCATCGGCACGAATTATTTGGATAGCACAGCTCCTCTGGTTGTGCGGTATATTATATAAAAATAAATTTGTCTTATAAAAAATAAAAGAAGAAAGTGTTGGAGGTAAAAGACGAAATTAAAAATACAAGATGCTAGCGGAAGAGAAGAATAGTAGATTCTAGTAGTCGGCATTAAAAGTGAGTACTAAAATCGCAAAAGGCGGTCTCAACGATAGAAAGGGTCCCCGCTCGGTTGCTAATATATAAGAAGGAAAGAAAAAGAGAAAAATATAAAGAGAAGGAGAGAGAGAGAAAAGTACGATAGGACGGCGGTCACGGCGGACACGGTGCGGATCGACGAGGTATTCAGGCCGCAACAAGGCCGCCCCGTGTGCACCGGAGTAAAAGTGCAGCAAAATAAAATGTAGGCTGTTACGTGGCTCGAGGCGTCTCTCTCTTTCTCTCTCTCTCTTTTTCTTACACATGTAAGTTTATACACTCACAGACACACGCATATATATACACACTCGAGCGTGTGTGTATATATTCCAGCCACCTCCATCTTCGTTTATCTATATTATCGATATCTCACTCTTTATATAGATGTTTTCAATATTTGTTCTTCTATCATTTTTTTTTTTTTTAATTTCTCCTAATCAGAGATTATTAGCAAATTATACATCACAGTGTATAAATCAAAACGAAATAATTGTATATTGGTTAATTAACTAATACACAACTACTAACAGGTGCGTTGGTAATGTTTTACTCGGGCAATGTTTTGCAAGAGGTGAAGGAGAAATATCGCGGATGTATCGCAACCAGGAAGCAACTAGTTTTCTCCTCAAAGTCGATATCGAAGAAGTTACTTTGTTCGTTAAATTTATTACTATTATTATTATTTTAGATTTTTTTGGTCAATATTTTCATAATATTATTTAATAACTTCTATACTCGTTAAATGTTATATATTTTCTGATGTTTATGTTTAACGTAAAAATGAGCTTTAATATTATAAAAATAAAACGTACATACGTACGTACACGTACATACACATATACGTTTCAATTAAAAGATGAAAGAAACGGGTTCCATCTACGACGCAGGATATTCCTCAGAGAAAAGTTGTAGAAAAGGGTGGAAGGTTCCAGTAGATTTGCATCGGCTTTATCATCGTTCGCGTTGGTTGGTATGGTTACCTTGCTAAACCAGTCCTCGAGAAGAAAGAGAAAGATAAAGAAAAAGAAGGAGAAACGCAGGTCCTTTCGGTTGGCTCCTAGCTGTGTCTCAACTCAAGTCACCTCGAGAAACGTTTATGACCAATCGTGGTAGAAGAAGAAGAAGAAGAAGAAGAAGAAGAAGAAGAAGAAGAAGAAGAAGAAGAAGAAGAGGAAGAAACTAAAGGAACTGGTCATTTCCAGGAATCCCGGATCTCACACGATTCCACCTGACAAACTAACTTAACGAATCTTTCGACTACAGCATCTTGTTTAAACTATGCTAAAGGTCCTTCACAGTGGAAGAGAATTCGAACCTTTCCTTTAGATTTTTATTTTATTTTCTATCTTTCCATGAACTTCTTTCTATTCTTAAACTTTTCCTTTAATTTCGATTATTTTTTAATTCCTTTTTTTTACTAATTTTTATTATACGGCACAACAAACATTTGAAATATCAATTAAAATTATAAAATTCATAGCGAAAAATTGTTTCGATTACTCTCAAATTAAATATACCAAAGTATCGATGATTATATCTTAGCTTTTTTGGGATATTCTTAGTATTGATTGGAAAAAAAGTTAAAAAAAGAAAAAAATAGAGACATAAATAAATGAACGAGGAAATGACAATTTATTAAACGAATTAAACGAGTAACGGAAGGTCAACTTTCATTCAAGAGGAAGTTCAAAGACCGTGTGCTTTCAAACTGTATACACATGTATTATATATACTTACATACACAGTGCATATGCGTTTATATGCACTATGCGGATTTTGCATACAGTGATGCAATAATAATTGCAATGGGATTGGCATTGTATCCGCCTTGTCCTCCACACCCTTGGCTTCGATTCCATTCCACTTGCGTCGTAACTCTATCAACAATCTTATTTGCGAATTAGCTCTCTTTCTCTTTTTTTTTCCTTTTATTTTTACGTCACTAATTTTCTTTGTCTTATTCTTCGGTACCCAATATCAATTAAGAATTTCTGGCCAATTATGTTTATTATTAAGTATGCAACTGTACCGACGTATAAACACGTATGCTTAATTATTTATTTATGTGTATGTGTGTGTGTGTGTATACGTTAAGTATTATTTATTTGAATAGACGTACAACGAGCGATGATCAAAATTTCTCGCAATCCTTCGAAGAAATCCTTCGAGACTCTTTCTCCACGTTAAAGAATTTCTTGTTCGCGTAGAAAGCGAAGTTTAACATTTAAGTATTCGTACTTACTTTACGAATACTTAGTAACGTCTATATATATGCGTGTGTATGTACTACACGCATATATGTGCATAAGTAGATAGATACATAGATACTTCACGTAGAATATATTACGTAAGTGTAGAAACGAAAAATTGTGTAAGAGGCGCGTTTAAAACGCTCTCGGCAAGTATTTTAATTCGACGTAAGCTCTATTAACTTTGATCCTGACTGATGGGACTCTAGGATTTGCTGGCACACGGACGAATCCAACAACGAATAAACTTTTTCCGTCTCTTCCGTTTATTTCCCTTTCTAAATGGATGGCCTACGACGAGAGAGGTGCAACTAACTCTAAGTATATGTACACACATGTGTGTATACTTTCACTTTTCTACTTTATGTTAGAGAATCGTTCGAAGTTACCCTTAATGAAAAAAGGATGAAAGAAAATCAGAGATTATAAAAATGATTGATATCATCATTAATAATTATAAATTTTAGACGTTTATACCTTTAAAAAAAAACATAATATATTTATGTACGCATATGTATTTGTGTGTATGTATTGCTTTCAACAAAATAATTTTTATTGCTGATTTCAATTTATTTTTAATTTATAATGAATAGTAAAAATAAATTGTGTGTTTAAAAAAAAATATATATATATACTTTTATATTTTTTAAAAAGCTATATATTATTATTTATTATTATTCACTTTTGTACAAAAAGGTTTAAGATTTTAAAAGCTATATTTACAAACGTTTAATAAGACTTATATAGTATATATATATTTATTTGTACAAGTAAGCATTATAGAAATTTGCATAACGATACCGATAAAAGTTGTAAATAAAATATAAGTAAAAATAAATGTTAAAGAATAATAGGTCTTTTATTTTTTTTTGTATCCGTAAAAAAAGACATTTTTCTTGTGTTCCTTTTAAATATATACATTTATATTCATATTCATGCATAGAAAGTGTGAAGCTTTTTGCAGTTTACTTTGTTTCTCATTTTTCCATCAAAATTATCGGACTTATTGAAAACGTTCGACTGATATTCAATTGATATTCATTTTATGTTAATATATGTTCCTTATTTACTTACTCATGCTACTGTAATGTATTTAAATATGTATATATATATATATATATATATAATGTGCAAGAGTGTATAAAAGTTCGCGTGAAAAGCAAATTTTACGAGCTCGATTCCGCAGCCGGTGGTGGCCGCAGTAAGAAACGCGCTCGAACGCATTCCGTGGACCAACTGACCGCGACGGCCGAAAAAGAATTCACCTCGTTCAACTGTCGCAACATAAAATACTTATGTTAGTTCCTAACAAGCGACAGCTTTTCCCTTTGTGAGCTTGCGCAAACGCAAAAGCGTTTTAGTTTCGATCCTTGCGTTGTGCTGCGCTGCACTGATTGTGAGCTGCATTGCGTTTTAATTGCATTGCCAATTGCATTTCCGTCATCATCCCAACACTTTCTTAGTTCCTTTATTTTTTTCTACTTTTTTCTTTTAATAACAACTTTCTTATAGTTCATTAAATTACCATACTTTTTCAATAAGTAATTGAACTTTTGAATGGTATGGGCGCATATATGCGTCCAAGGAAAACAATCCACATGAACTTAAGACGCATATATGCGCTCACCTCTTTTTTGTTACCTTCCCCCTTGGCTAAAAATTTCTTTTTTTTTCGTTTATTTTTATCGAAGTAGTTTGCATTAGCAATAAAATCATAATATCTTCAGCGATTGCAATTATTAGGCGCGTTCTCGCACTCAAAGGGTTAAATTTAATTATCTATTGCCGTTAATTTATTCAATTTTATCGACAATTTGTACGTAGCAAAAAATTCTTCTTCCTTTCACGCATTTCAAATTACTTTTCTATTTTCTAGTTTTTTTACTTATTTATTCCATAATTTTTTTTTGTATAAATAAATAACTGAATTATTCGTAACTGTTATATTAGAAAATTTAATCGATGATTATTATTTAACACAAAAATCCGTTCGTTTCAAGATCTTACGATTGTATTTAACAAGAAATGGGATTAATAGTAAACAATACACGACAGTATATTCTCGGTGTTTACATGATATTTTATTTTCAATTTTTATAGATATCCTTATAACATTTTTATATGTGGGAATATATATATATTTATATATATCCATAGGCAAGTCAGAGAAATAATTAAAAGAAATAAACCAGGTCTTAGCGTCTATCATTATCATTATAATTATTATAGTCATCATCATCATCATTATAATACTCATCATCATACTCATCATCATCATCATCATCATCATCATCTGTGTATTTGTTAATATCGCGCTGAAAATAGTAAATATGTCTTCCTCTCCCTCTTACATGCATATCCACACGCACTCTATCTTTTATTTCGATTGCACACACGCAACATACGCGCGAGCCATTTTCATATATATATTTATTTTTTAATTAATCATCACCTTAATATACTAACGAATAATATTAACTTTTAATATTAACTATCGTAATTACGTAGCAGTATATCTATTAATAAATAATTAACAGTAGTAAATAGTAAGTAGTAGTAAATAGTAAGTAGTAGTAAGTAGTAGTAGTAGTAGTAGTAGTAGAGTAGTAGTAGTAGTAGTAGTAGTAGTAGTAGTAGTAGTAGTAGTAGTAATAGTAATAGTAATATAATAGTATAGTAATAGAATACTATAATAGTAGTAATGTGGTAGTAGTAGTCAATATGATCGCATTCGTGCAATATGCGTGCGTCGGTGTTAATTGTGTTCATGTATGTAAGCAAATAAGTTTAAGTATGTGATGGTATGTGTTCGTATAATATTTCATGTAATTGTATTATTTAAGTGCATCGTATCTTAATTATGCAACACACGTACATTTGTCTTTCATTATTTGTAATAATCTATTTATTTATTTATATATGTATATAATATATTTCTATATGTATGTTAAAGAATTTTGTGATACCCCGCGCGTCTTATTAAATTATTTATTTTCATATATGTAATATTTGTGTGTGTGTGTATGTGTATATGTGTAAATTACGTGCCAGTATACGCGTATATATGATCGAACTTTGAACTTTTCCTCACGCCGATAAATTATTTTTAACAACTCGATTAATATAAGGAACCACAAAACAAAATAAAAAAAAAAAAGTAATAAAAGAAAAAATCAAAATCAATATACTTGTGTGTTTGTGTGTATGTGTAAAATAAAGAAAAAAAAATTAGTACTACTTAATGGTCGACAATTTTCTATCGTATATGAATACACACACATCCAACAACTTCCTGAACGTGCTCGTTAAAAATTCGATTTTTTTCTACTTTTATTATGATTTTCATTGTTTAAATTTCATTTAAATATAATTTCAATTATAGTAATATTTTATTATTTGAGCACGTAAGTTCAAAGTATAAAATGAAATTCACTATGATAAAAAATAGTCATATTATCGAGTAAATCGCGAATAGCATATTTATTATTCCGGAACGACCCTGTGCACTTTTTATTAATTAATTAATTAATTTAATTACATATTTAACTCTTCTTCCTTTTTGTTTTCTTTTTGTCTCTGCCTTGTTCCGTCGTTGGTGATGCCAGATCGGAAATTCTTTTTCTTTTTTTATTCTCCTACCGCGTTTGCAGTTATCGTGATTTTTATTATTATTTTTTTATTTCGTTATTTTTTATATTATTTCTCTTTTTATAATCGCTTTTATTTATTTTCTAGCAAATCTTAAATGAATGGACTTATGTAAATCCTGTAAACAACCGAGAAAAAGATTTTTGTACAATGTGTCAAGTCCAATGCGTTTATGCATGCAGGTATGCACTTATATATGTTGCACATAAGCGCAACGTATGTTTATGTGTATATTGTATTATATTTATTTATGAGTCGAAGTTGTACAAGTTTACATATACATATATGCGTGTGTAAACGTCATTTTATTAGTTTTCGATCGTCTTTTAATCTCTCTCTATAAACATTTTTTGTTTATTATTTTGTTGTTATTGTATGTTCTTTTTAAATTCATTTTTTATCTTTTTATTTGCAAAAATCATTCCTCTTGTCCTCCTATTTTTTCTTCTTCTTCTTCTTCCTCCCTTTGATAGAATACAATAGAAAGAAGATCGCGCGTTTACAATAATTATTTGATTTCGCTCGTATAAAATAAATGGATTTTGTTTAAAAAATGATCTGGCATCACCGAGAGACACATTCAATGTTAAACAATTACGACGAGGATGACGACAACGACGACGATGACAAGGAAGACGACGAAGACGATAAAGTAAAAATTACTATACTTTCATGCATGTTATAATTTTTCATATTGTTATAATAAAAGTTCTTTTCGATATACTTTTTATAAGCGCCCCACCAACCCCCATCCAACCCCCTCATACCTTTGAAAAATTCTTCTTATAGTTTAAAGAAAAAAATAAATTAGAATGATCTTTATTTTTTTAGAATCTTCCTCTTTTTCCTTCTATTTTTCTTTTTTTTTAAATCATTTTTCTCAATTATTTTCTTATTATGAAAATTTCTGGGACGGTACTGTTGAAAAAACAATATTTTCTTTGTATTTGTTCTGTTTTTAAATTCCAGTCTCTTTATTCGATATCACGGGCATAAATATATTTATTTATAAAATGTATGTGATATATATTTATAACCCTATGTACTGGAGTATATGAAAACAAATCAAATGCTATTTTACTCATTGTTAGCGAGTAAATTCGAGTTATGAAGCCAATGCAAATCATTTTCAGTTCATAACATAAGGACATAAACAAATTGTAATTAATTTCATTTATTCTGTTAATAAATTACAAATGAAATCTATTCAGGAAGGTCTTTTTTATGTAATGGTAAACAAAATAACTGTTACTTCTCGCTTATTTTTGCGATACCTGGTATAAAAAAGCCAAGATTAAATATTGACGATTGCTTCGAGAAATATTACACTTGGAGCATAACAAAATGTAAAATTTAATCATTAAATATATGAATTATAACTAAACTCCGGATGTTTATGTAAATGCACATATTATTTTTATAAAAAACAGATAAAGCAATAAGACCAAGGCACAAATACTTATCATGATCAGAAAATGCTTAAAATACATTTTTTGTTGTCGCCATTTTTAGCATAATGCATATGTTAATTGTTCTATTTATATATATTTCGTGCTGACGGTGAATATCTTTGCTAAAAACTTTAATATATCATCTGTTTTTTCACTTTAATGTATCATACACGCGTGGGTGCATAATCTACATAGAATGGAAAACTTAGAAACAATATGTTTACATCTAATTCTATTTATTCAGTATAAAGATACGTAGATTGTATTAATCGTCTAAGTAATATAGCTGGTGATTGAGGAAAAAAAAATGAGAAAGAAAGCTAGTTTTACTAAAGAAAAACATACAAGGTTATCTATATTAATAAAAGTCTTAAAAATGTTGAGTAATCATTTCATTGAACGGGTAGATAAAAGTAACAGAATGTTATTGAAGTAAATCCAAGTATGCACTGATTACTTCCCTGTGATGTGGAACAGTTATTTTCTGTAAATAAATTAATTTTTACAGATAAACGTTGTCAATAACTCCATTAAATATAGAAAAGATGCTTATAATATATTGTAAGTCGAATTATAATATAATTATATAAAAATCGAAAAAAATATATTGTTAATACATAACAAAACAAATATTTTCTGTATATTTGCATATTGTTTTGTGCATAGGTATCATATGCTTCTTATATATTTATCATGCATAAAAATCCGAAGTCTAATTTATAACATTTGTATCTATAATCAATTAAAAAAGCAATAACATACAACTATGACTTTTTTCTAATATTCATATTCATTTACTTATATGTGAATATGATGTTTCTATAAAAATTGCTTCGCTTGCTTTTGTTGGTAATATGAATGAAAAAAACTTCTCGAGTGCAAAGGGATAATATGTATGTGTGATTAATGTATGCATTTATATATGTCACAGTTAGTCACAAGAACATTCTTTGTTCCCCGCTTTCACCTGTAAAAAATTTGTAATTATTTAAATTCGTTTGTAAATGCAAATTTTTAAAATTTGTTTACATTGTTTATACAGAAAATTATTTTAGGATTATTCAATTTTCAAATTGATAGGAATTGTAATGGAAGAAGAACTTTTTATTGTTAGCAAAGTATAATTTTACATGAATGATACAAAAAAATTGGTTTTGCAAAGAATATTTGCATCTACACAAAATATAATAAAAATGTAATTAATATTTTTTTCATTAGTACCTGACCCTCCTTCGCAATTTTTAATACTTTTTAGACGATTAAGGGATTACACCACCTGAAGGTCTTTAAAACATCGATTCTATTTTTGATTAGATAAATTGTTTATACTTTTAAGAATATTTTTAATATTTGTTTCAAAATTCAAATTATATTTGAAGTTACAGCAATTACAAGAGAATTAACCCGAAATGCAGGTAGCTATCAGATCTTCACAAGAACTCAAAGTATTAGCAAAAAATATTGTTGTTTAATTTTTATTGTTCTTTTTAATCAGTAAAGGTAATTAAAAATATATTAGATTTTAGGATACTGATGCCGTACTTAGATAAAATCTTTTTTGTTTTTCCGAAACTACTTTTTTCAAACTAGTGTACAAGGTATCTCAATAACTGCTAAACTGATGTTGTTAAAATTTACAACATACATTATTTATAATATTATTTATAACATTAAGTATAGGATTTTTCTGATTAGGTCCTATGTTTTTAAGTTATAAATTTTTTAAACTTAAAATTTTGTGTTTTAAATAAGTTTTTATTCAAATAGCAGTTATTTCTACAAAAGAAATTTAAAAAAAAAATGTCCCTACTTCACGTCTTAACTATTTCCTTTCCTACAATAGTTTATACCTTTATTTTAATTTTTTTTTTAATTTTTAAAATTTCTTAAATATTTTTATTTATTATTATTTTAAATTATTTGTAAAACTACTGAATGTATGTATGTAAAATAAAAATTATTTTATATACTTAATAGCTTAGATAAAAAAAAACATTAATTTTTTTAAAAACATATGTTTCTGAACACCAAGATGGTGTAACCACTTAACCCTTTCGTTATGGGCGTGTTTTCCGCAATGGTACTTCTAAAATAACAAAACTGCATGTTAAGCGAGAGACCTATCCTCAGCGGGCAAGACTCATTTTTGAGGCATTTTGTTGGTGATATCGACAGTTTTTTGTTAGAATGAAACCAAACACTAAAACTACAAGTTCAGAGTGGGATATTTGATGTGCTATAACTGCATACGTTCATCGTATGTAAAATATGTTTCATCTTATGTAGAGAGACTGTAGTAGCCCGTAGTAGCGAAAAGGTTAAGTATAATTTTGTCAAACCATTTATCATTTATATCAAATTATAATTCTATTATAACAAAATGTTCTTTTACAATCAAATTTATATTAATTTCAAAGTTTAATAATCTAAAAATGTAAATATGTGTGTATAAAAATTTGGAAATATTGTATTAAAAGAAACAAATGAATCGATTTAAAAATTGACAGTAAGGGTACGAATATTTCTGTGACTCACTGTATATTTATTTATATATATATATATATATGTATACGTATATATATTATTATAATTATTTTATTACAATCACGTAATAAGAATATAACGAGACGTTAATATTTTCTTCTCGATGTATTTTGGCACGAAATTTCTTTTTTCTTTCCTTGTATATATATTTTTATATTTTGAATTTTTTTTCTTCTGTTTTTCTTGCTTCCTTTCTTCCTTTCTTCTTTTCTTCCTTCCTTCCCTAAATATTGGTCGGTATGAGGATTAGAAATAGACAATACTACAAAACGATGTGTTAATGATCGATCGGTGAATAAATTCATTTGTTTTTTATATTTGATAATATTATAATTTGAAAAATAAATCAATGGGAGAATATATTTGCCATTTTTTTATTTAATTAATGACGCTCGTGATTTTTTCTTTTCTTCTTTCTTTTTTATCAATTTTTTGTTGTCGTCTCTACAATATCATGAACTATATTTTTTTTGAGCAAGAACGAATTTTGTCAAAGTTTTCAAACGATTGATAATAATAATAATAATAATAATAATAATAATAATAATAATAATAATAATAATAATAGTCGATAGTAGTAATAATAATAGTAGTAGTAATAATAGTATAAGTGATATCGGATGATCAATTAATGTAATTCGATCAATATCTCGAATTGGTTATTTTTTCTGTGTTCATTTTTTAATATAGATATATCGAATAATAATAATACATAAATACATACTTCGACAGATGTAAAGACGGATGTGTGTTTGTGTGTACACTTATATAGATATTATTTAATACTTATTTAATAGTATGTATATTGTATAATGTGTATCATCGAATATTCCTGGTGCTGTTATACGTATATAGAATATGTCGATTTTGATTTTTATTTTTATTCAGTTCATCTCTAATGAATTATTTTATATAATTAGGGCTGATTTTACATAAGACAGGCGCGCATGCGCATTCATTATTCGTAAAACGGTTTTGTTCTTATCATTTCTTTCCATTACTCATCCTCATCCTATCATAATCATCATTAGAATCATATCATCATTATCATCATCATAATCATTACAATTTTCATAATCATCAACATCATCATCATTCATTTACTTAAGCCGACCCATTTTATTTTTCTTTATTTTATTTTCTAATATTATTTAAAACAAATCGCTGTGTGTGTAAGTATTATAATATTTATATATAGATGTATCACACTAATATGCGTGTACGTACAGCTACTTTTGTGTATATATTTACAGTTCTTAATTGTCATATTTCATACATACGATTTTCTTTCTTACTCTCTCTCTCTCTCTCTCTCTTTCTTTTTTTATACGTTTAATTCTATAGATATATTTTTTTTTCTAGTGAAGAAAGAAAAAAGAATGAAAAAGAAACAAAAAAGAAAAAAGAAGAAAAGATTAAACGTCATTATACTTATAACTCTTAATTACCACACTAATTACGTTGATGTCCTTGTCTGACGTAATGACCTTGATCTTTCTGATAATAAAATATATCGCGTATATGTGTTACGATAGTTCACTTGTAGTATACCTCCTGCCTTTTCGTATTTTATTTTACTTTCTTAATTTTAATTCTTCCCACTTTTTTATTATTGTTGTTGTTGTTGTTGATGATTCATTTCTTATTAAATTTTCATTTTTTTATATGACACCCTACACAAATAGGTTTTATATAGGAAAAAAGAGGGGGGGGGTGAAACCAAATGAATCAACCCCTTATCTTCGAAGTTTTTCTCCGATGCGATAATGATCGAATATTCAAATAAAAATGATTTTAATGAGAGAAACGGAAGGAAAGTTGTCGAATAAATCGATAAGAAAGAAAAATTTCATGTGTTTTTTTCTTCTTTTTTTTTGGCTCCCATAGTGCGAGGAAATAAAATGAACAAAAAGAATGATGAAGACTTACGTAATATTAAATTATTTAATATTAAACGTTTAAATATTACAATATCTTTCTTCTCATTTTGTGCTATTGCATAGAAATCTGAAAACACAATATTGCAATTTTATTTCTTCTTTTGTATGTATATATATTATTATTTTTAAAATTCTTCGATCTTTATTAACATAGAGCTTTCTTTTTATTTTATTTCCTTATTTTTCATAATATACGTGTAATTATTCAGAGGTAAGTTATTTCAAATTTATCTTATCTATTAATCTATTAATCTCACTCTATCTATGCTGTTGTCGTGTTCGTTTATGAAATCATGCGAGACGAGATCGGTGACATGAAACAGAAGCTCGATGACGTCTTGACGACGACGAAGACGACGACGAAGACGACGACGAAGACGACGACGAAGACGACGACGAAGACGACGACGAAGAAGACGACGGACGCATTTGACCTTATGAATTATGCAACTGCACGATGCTCGCAACACTTCGAGGCCTTAAACTCGTTATACTCGATCTCATAAATTCACTTTTTGTTGTTCTCCTCACTCCAAATACTTCAGACACTTTTTATTTAAAAAACCTTTCAAAGTTAATTAAACATCGAGGGAAAGAATGAAAAATAGAGTGGAGTGGGTGTAGGGGTGGTTATGTATGTGTATGTGTGTGTTTGTATATAAAAGTGAGAAAGAAATGTTAAACACACATTTTTTTCTTACCAACGCCCTTTTCTGTATTCCTTTTTTTCTTTTTTTTATAATTATTCTATTCTTCACATAAAGATCAACCATATTTACGACAAATAAATCGAGCATTGTGTTTAATAAAATTCATTACTTTTCGATAATCGATTTTTATCGATACTTTCTCTTTTTCTTTCTCTCCCTCTCTTTTTCCTTATAGTTTTTTTTCTTTATTATTTTTCTTTTTTTTTTTAAAGGATACAATTCAAGTTAATTAATTAATTAAAAAATATACATATGATTGTATACAACGATAAATTGTTTGTACGAAATAGTTAAAAAGTTGAGGATTGATGGTGAAAAAAGAGTAACTTTTATGGTATAACACGTGCTAGGAAAAAAAAAAGATAATAACAAATAATATTAATAATAATAATAATCGGCAGTAATTCTTTAACGGCAAAAATATGTAAAACAATTCGCTTTGTTTCTTCTTCGCTTTCAATTCTCGTTTATCACTTTGCAAAAGAAAAAAAGAGAACGATATTAAACGAGTGGAAGGAAAATAAAAAGAAACTAATAGAACTGAGAATAGAATAGAATTAAAAATAATAATAAAAATACAAATAAGAATACAAATAAAAAAAAAGTAATAAAAAATATGAATTTAAAAAACCAAAAAAAACAATAACAAAAAACTACAAGAAAATGTTGGATTGTGTGTATGCGTGTGTGTGTGTGCGCGCGCGTGCTTTCACTTCATGCTCTTTAATCGCTCGTTCAATTTGTTAAACAAGTGTACGAGTATAACGTAAAGCATAACACATATGTCTTGTTTTCTTTATTGTTTTTGTATCTTCTCTTTCTTTCTCTTATATTTGTATCATTCTATTATATATATATATATATATA
>NW_015148973.1:5306698-5322006 GCF_001465965.1 Polistes dominula | reverse complement strand
TAGCGGTCCTCTCATCTCGATTTTATTTCTTTTTTATATTATGTATGAATCTTTTCTTTATTTTCTTTTTTTCTTGTTTTTTTTTTTTTTTTTTTCTTTTTTTTCGTAGAGGCACACAACAACAACAACCACAAAAGTTTTTCCTCTACCCCTAACACCCTTCATCTTCCGTCACCTTCTCTTCGGATTCTCATATATATGTATATCTCTTTCTACATCCCTCCCTCCCATCATCCTTCTCACGTTCTTTGTTCGTTGGCAAAGCAACCAGACGATGACGTCAATCGCGAGGGTATACCAATGAAAAAGTGGAAAGAGATGGAGAAGAAGAGAAGGGACAAAAAGAAGAAGGGATTAATGACGGGTCGGGAAAGGCAGGTGTGACTTTCAAAAGTGTTCGTTCGTCCTTTTTGTTGTTGATTTTTTTTGCTTTCTTCTTCTGTGGCAGCGGCGGTGGGGGTGGCAATGGAGACGAGGTGGGGACGTAGATCAACCTCCCCCGCGGTTCAGCAAGCCAGAACTACTACTTGCCCTTCTTCATCGCCTACGTTTACCACTACCCCATCAGACACTGACGTCATCGCCATGTCGACGCCATAATCGCTGCTGCTGTTGCTGCTGCTGTTATCGCTGGTGCCGTCGCCGCCATCGAGGATTTACCAACCCCAACGTCTAGTTGCAGTAGTGGTTGAAGTAATAGTAGTAGTAATGGTAGTAGTAGTAGTGGTAGTAGTAGTAGTAGTAATAATAATAATAATAGTAATAATAGTAGTATTATAAGTAGTAGTAGTAGTAGCAGTAGTAGTAGTAGTAGTAGTAATAGTAGTAGTTGTAGATCGATTTTAGTCGATCTCACTTTGTCCCATCGTTTTCTACAGGAGCCACGGGAACACAACGAAGAAGTAGTCCACCACCACTTAGGAGGAGGAATCAACCCGCGGATGAAGATAATAACAACGAGGACGGGGTTGGTAGTAGGGTATAATAAGAAATAATTGGCGACGGTAATGGATAGGACGACGACGGGGTCGCATCACGACGAACACGCCATCCAAGAGTTGCAAGTGCAAGTATAACACGCAGTAGGTATAACGGGTGTATAATAATAGCCGTTAGCGTAAACGTAGGTCGCTGGTGGTCCCGGTGGTGGTTGTTGATGATTCGTCAGTCGTTGCTGTTGTTCTTGATAAAATACCTGGCATGCCAGATTTTGGATCAATGCAAGCGTTTGTCGCCGTTCGTGACCCATCAGACAAACCGTCGACTCTTCAACGACTTTGTGCAAAAGCATCAGGTACTTGTATTTTAGGGCTTCTTCTTCCGGCCCAACGAAATGATTCCACAAGTAGTTTTCTAGCTTCGCCTGTTGCTGACTTATATCAGGAAAGTCGATGAAGAATCTCGAACACATGTATCGCTCGAGGGTCTTTATGTAGTCCGGTTTAGCCGGCTTGTACATCTTGACCAAGAGATTGCAATATTTCAATAAACCACCGCCTCTTATCTCCTCCGGATTCCTCGTCGATATGAGTTTCTTGTGAAGATGGTAGAGTGCTTCTTGGAAATCACCGTAAACAGACTCGCCTACTACGGTTGGGTAAAAGTTTTCACCGATCGGTAATTTGCTGCACTCGTAAAATAATAACAGAGAATCTAGGACAATTTGAAAACTGTCCACGGAAAATTCGAATTGTCGTCTCATAGAGTCGACGAATTTCAATTCTACGTTCCTGTGTCCACGTGAATTCCCAAGGGATATCAAAGACCATCTATCGCCGTCGTTATTCACTTTGACCATCTTGCTGACGTAAGCTTCTTTCAAGCTGCACGTTGTTATGCGTTTTCGGCTTACACCCTCCGGTAAAAGATCGAACAAAGAACCCAATACCGCAGCCTTAACCTTGTCGTAGTTACGGCCGCTGGATAATTCAACAGCGAATATCAGATCAAGATCATTGTAAGGTTGGGATTCGGTTGCCAATACGTGCGACGCTGCACCACCGTTCAATCTGATGTCCCTTACCCTCATGCCAGCACCTCCATTACTAGGGTCACCTTCTAGTTTGCTACGTACAACTGTTACGAGATCTCTCAGTCTAACCTCCAATGTTGGAAAGTTCCCCCTACCGTGAATGCTTACAACTTCGTCCATCACATCGTTCAATCGACGCACCTGCTCGAAACTCAACACGGCCAGCCTTTGTTGAGGATCAGGGCAATCTGAATTATTATTGTGACTGTTGTTCTTATTATTATTATTGTGTTGATTGTTCAAATGATTGTTACTGTTCTCCTTGTTCGAATCATTCCCGTTGTTGGTTTTGTTGTTCACTTGACAGAGCGACTCCATCATAGCGACCCAACGCCGGCGTTCGTTGCCAATGTCCAGAGAGCCACACTGAAACAAACAAACACAAACATATTAATATATGTTCTATTTTCAACTTTGTATATCGCAAATATGTCATTTTTATCTTCTTAATATAGCGAAAAAAAATTAAGGCAGATAAGATTGTTTAACATAATTTTCAATCGAAAGAGGGGAACGTTACGAAACACGATCGATAAATCAATACGATAACGGCATTCTCGTGACCTTCGTTTTAAAAAAGAAGTAAAAGAATAAAATGATGAAGAAGAAGACGAAGTAGATGAAGAAGAAGATGAAATGGTGGAACGCAATCGCAAAGGCAAGAAATGCCATGAGGTTACGTCCGGGTAGTTGTGGTGATGGTGGTGTGGTGTGATCGAACGAAGATGCGCGCGCGTGTACAAACACACATACACAGAACAATGTTCCTCGTCCTCTCAACCCAGAGCTGTAACTTTACTTATGAACTTTTCGTCGTGATGTGAGTCGATACTCGAATAATAGAAACAAGCCAAGTTGCCACAGGTCACTGTGTTAATCGTTTCATTTTCATCAATATTCCTCTATCTATTTATCTTGAGATGATATGCACGGGTTCATTTATCGACTTACAACATCCTTCATTCACGAAAAACTAAACACAAGTTGCATGGAACAGGTAGCATCCGACATATGTTTGGAATTTTATACACTTTCGTTCGATTTATTTGTTATATTTCTATGTTGACTTGTAATAAAAGTACGTATAGATTGATATATTTTTGATAAATTTGTAATTTTATTCAAAATTGTCATAAACTATACTTTCGAGACGTGTATACGATTTTGATTGACCGGAAAAGTTGTTACCACAAAGATTTTGCGAAAAATTGTATTGAACATTTAAAAGTATTTATCTACGCAATTCTTTTAAAAGAATCCAATAAATGATCGAATAAATACTTTAGTAATTTCTAGACAAGTTTGAGAATAAAAAATAAAAATTTATTAAATAATAGTGATTTGCTATTATTAATCGGGTCAGCGAACGCGGACGCGAGAATGTGAACTTTCACTAGTCCGAGTCCATCCAACTTCTTCGAATGTATCCCGATCGATTGTAAGGACGAACTTTTGACGTGTCTGGAATGTAAAGTGGGGTAGAAAGATAGATAGGAATGATCTGTTATAGTAGGAGAAGAAGAAGACTATGATTAGGTGGGAGTTAGTAACTAGGAAGAAATAATAGCGACTAGAAAATGATGTGCCAGCTGTGTAACTTCGAACAATACGATTTTAAAATACGTCACAACAACGATAATTCTTTAAATTCATATGTCGACGATCCAGATGGATAATAAAAAAATATATATATCTATATCTAATATACACAAATAAATACTAAATTAATATTCATGACGTACATAAAAATACTGATTACGTCGTCATAGATTAAAGTGAACTAAAGAAAAGAAAAATATTCTACAAAATTTCATACTAACATCCAACAACACTCGAGAATTCAAAGTCCCATTTGTAGGACCCGTTCCGATCATCGGGAATAAAATTAAGCACCAAAAAGAAAAAGAAAAAGAAAAAGAAATAAAATAAAGTTTATATAAAAATATATATATATATAAAAAAAGAAGAAAAACACTAGAAGAAATTTCTTTGAGTATACCCTTCACCCTTTGGGCAAGTGTCACTTTGACGTATAGATCGTATAAGATGTGATATATATATAGATATTCGTCGTGAATAATAGCACCGATTCGCGCGGAGTAAACTGAAAAATTAGTTTCCGTCTCCGACGAGAGTCAGCAGCGAACTGAATCGTACGAAGTGAAAGGTATCTATAGGTTTTCTGGTGGCAGCAGCAGCAGTGACAGTGGCGACGGAGTTTCGTTGGAGGTGGAAGAACAAGTTGGTGGTGGTAGATAGGAGGTCATAGTGGTGTTGGGATGTTGGATGTTGGGTTGTGGGTGGTAGTGGTGGTGGATGGGTGAGTGTAGTTGTAGTAGTGGTGGATACTATCAGCAATGTACCTACGTCAGCAACGTAGCACCGAATTTTATTGGAGGGCAACACAAAGTCCTATGTATACGATTGACATCACTACAATTTCTCCTTTCCACCCTCGTCACCTATACTCCTTTTCTTCCTTCTTGTCATCCTACTACAATTATGCAACATTGTCACGATAATATCATAATCCTGTACAAATTTAAATATCATTTTGATAATTCATCTAAAAATGTGTTACAATTTAAACATTTCATATTCTTTTATCTGTATCTCTGTATTTCTATTTCCAGTTGAACATTCATTGATTCATTCGTTATGTGAAATGTTGAGGATAGAATTTCTTTGATGATGATGATGATGTGTGTGTATGCTCCCGCGCGCGCAAGTGTGTGTAAATTCTAGTCGACGAGAGTTCTCCAACGTGTCCCCTATCGCGCATCCACCCACCTATCGCTCGATCTAACCAACCCTCAACCTTCCTCTTCCTTTTCCTTCCTTTCCTTCTTTCTCTTTCTAATGCTGCAGGACTTTCTATGACGTCACAAAGAGCAAGCGGGGGCGCCTCTGAATGAACACGCAGTCAAATATATCTACCATTAAATATCTTTTACTACACTACTACTACTACTACCATCACCACTACTGTCGCTACTGTTATAAATTCTTCTCATCGTAAATAATCGTAATTTTCTATTTATTTATTTATTTCATTTTCAACAATTTTTTTTTTACAAACGCCAAGTCTACGATAAATTCATACGTAAAAAAACATCCATATTTAATTATATGAAAAATCTGACTTACGAATAAAAACATGATTTATACAACTTTATAAAAATGTTTTATACTCATGCGGATAAATTTTTAAGATCAATTAAAACGATTAGAGTGCGTTTTATATATATATATATATAACCATAATTTTCCGATAGAGAGTTGAAGTGTCCCTTAACTCGAGTTTGCTTTTAACTTAGCAGCGTGGGGGCGTATTTACTATGATAAAAAATAAATAACACAAAGAAAAGGAACAAAAATTTCTACAGAGAGGGGGAAGATAATAAAAAAAAAACAAATAAAAATAAAGACAAAGTAAAAGACGGAAATTTTCAAAATATATTTTTGACGCGCATGCGCGTACTCACCCTCTCATTTTTATTTCGTCACCAATTCCTACATTTTGCGGACAGAAGGGGAGAGGAAGAAGGAAAAAACTAAATGCACGACACACGACGAACAAACGTTATCGACTTTGTTATAATAATCATCGTACTCACGTCACAAGTTACAAATGTGTACATAGATGTGTCATTGATAGATCGTTTAATACAACAATCTTTCATTTCCTATAATCTACAAGTTAGTTCAAAAATTTCAAAATTGTTATTCAATTTTCCCTTTTTTTTTTTTTTTTTTTTTTACGACGATCATCATTATCGTCATCATCACCATCATTATTATTAAATTTATGATTGTATTTTATAAACATTGTACACGTATAGTAAGTTCAAGTAAACGCGATAAGATTTTTCTTCCATTTTTTTTTTTAATAATTTATAGAAAAAATGGAAAAAGAAAAAGAAAAAAATATAATAAAGTAAAAATAATCGATTATATGAACATTTATTTGTTCATACTTCATTTCCGTTTCTGCTATTTTCTTTGTTTCCTTTTTTTTTTTATAAGAAAACAATAACTTTCTTATCGCGGTATGTTTACCTTCGCAGATTTCGAGATAAGGTTATTCTTAATAAAAAGTCTTTGATTAAAATCTAATGGTAAGTGCATTTATATATATAATACATATATATAGTTACGCGGAATGATAATTTCTGGGAATTGAGGAGGATTCGCGTTAACAATTTATTGACAAGGAAAACAACAAGAAGAAAGAGATAAAGAATGAGGAGATTATCGATTCATAATTTAAAAAAAATAATTCAGAAAGGTCAAACACCTACGCAAACGCATGCATACGAACGCATTAAATAAATTATGATCGATAAATGCCATAATATTAATTAAACTAGACAGAATATATATCGTAAGATAGTAATGAAAATAAATAAAAGTCTACGTAATAAATTCTATCTAATAAAATAAATGAATACACTTTTTATTATTATTATTATTATTATTATTATTATCTATGATTTTAGGTAGACTGTTATTTAATCATTAAATAAAATTTAAAATAGTTAAATATAATATTAAATAAAAGTCCACACACAGATACAATATTCTAAATCAAAGAATTATTCCATTTTTTCCTTCTATTTTTAATACATATTATTTTATAAAAAATATATATTTATTATTTATGACTTTAAATTGACATCAATTTAAATCATTAAATAAATCTAAAAATAGTAAACTAAAATATTAAATAAAAGTCCAGGTAAAACCACAAATAACAATAATAAAAAAAACAAATATTATTTTTAACTGCAATAAATGATAATGTAAAAACGGAAAGGGAAAAAAAATGAGAAAAACAATATCGGAGAAGTTGCTTCTCTCTCATTCTCGTTAACGTTAATGTTCGCGGAACCGGAAAACGTAGCAAGCAGCAGCATCAGAAGCAGCGTGTTTGAGATGCCAGTATAGCGCATATATATGTATAATGTGTATAGACATACATACACATACTATTTACGTGTATATACGTATGTAATATGTATATGTTCTGTGTATGTAGCTAGTAGCAGGGGTCAGCGAATGATCGTCCATACGTCCTAGAGTTGATTTCGTATGAAGCAAGAGGAGAATGGAATGGAAATGACGACAACAGAGGCGGATCAACGTGCGCGCGTGCTATCAAGCACGTTGCAAATTGTAATACGCCTTCATCGAACCGTGCATATACATATACATATATATAATATACATATATATATTTTATGCATCAAGATATAAATATATATCTAACATTTATATATGCACATGTATGTATGTATGTATGTATGTATGTATGTATGTATGTATGTATGTATGTATGTATGTATGTATGTATGTATGTATGTATGTATGTATGTATNATGTATGTATGTATGTATGTATGTATGTATGTATGTATGTATGTATGTATGTATGTATGTATGTATGTATGTATGTATGTATGGGGGTGTGTGTGTTTGCGCGCGCGTGTGTGTAATGAGAGACACTTTACATGTACACGATCGAAGTTACGTTCAGTTTTCATCCACGTGATCATTTCTCGCAGTTGCATCTAATAACGTAATCGATATCTCTCTACGGAAATTCCATTTAGATTATTTATTATACTATTATTATTATTATTATTATTATTATTATTATTATTATTATTATTATTATTATAATGAGAATTTATATTATTAAGATATTGTAATAATATACAATTGATACAAAAGGATTATTTTTATAAATATTTTTATAGTTAAAATTGTAATAAGAATTTATTTGTTGTTAGAAACAAAATTGTATTCGTAATCCTATTAAAATATAAGCAATTTTTTTATCTTAATATTAATTAAAAATAAATATATATTTTATATAAATATTAAATGATGACAACAATTCACCTACAAATCTATCTAATCTATTTAACTATATATATATATATATTTAATCGCAGTCTTATAACAATATATAAAAACATACAAATATAGAAATTGAATTTGAATATAAAGCAGTGTCAAAATAATTCATCGAATATAAAACATTCTAAAGATGATATCTATTCGTGTATATGTATATGTTAATGACCGGATATTCTATAAAATATCCATATTATGCATATTGTTCATAACATATATACGTTGTAATGGTAATGTACATAAATTGTTACGTTACATTATTATCAAATATGTGAGTTAGAAAAAACCAATTTTCTCCCTCTCTCTCTCTTTATTATTCGAGATGCGTTTTAGTTTTTCCATTCTCGTCCTCGTTTTTTCTTTTCTCCTTTATCAGATACTCGTTGACGCGTAATCGTTATAGCAACAAGCTCATACACCCACGCATAAGCTTGATCTCAACGTAGAATACTAAGAGCAAATGAAGAGAAAGAGAGAGAAAGAGAACACCGGGAAAGTACGCCAACGCAAGTTGCGATACACAACAAACGAACCAAGTAGTAATCTTTCTCGTCCCTCAGTTTTGGTATTGATTTTTTTTGTTCTATGCGTTTTAATATCTTTCCTATTTTTGCACAAGAAAATATTTTCTAATTTCTCTTTTGTCTTTTCTAACGTAATAATTCTTTTATTCATTTACTTTTTTGTTTTTCGTTGTCATTCTTATCCAATAAAGAATAAAAATATTTGTATTAAATTTAACACGTTGACACTGCCATTACATGAAACAATTTTATATAATGAATAAATTTATTTAATAAAACACAGTTTTTCCTTTTAATCTTGTTTTTATGTTTTTTTATAAAATGAAAAAACTTTGAATATTCGTTAACCAATTATATACCTATTATGTATACTTGTACTATTTCAAATTTTAAACTTTTTTTTTGCTTTATATGAAAGAGAAAAAGAAATTATGAAGCAATAACGACGTTTGACGTTAGTAACTACTTGATAATTGCTTTGAACGATTTCTGACTTTATTACATTGAACGGTAATCAAAGACAACGGTAAAATTGCGTTAACCGTGATTAGAAAAAATGATCTCCGGTATTATCGATTCGATTCATACGTTATCGATTACTCGCTAACCTTGAATATAGTTGAACCATATTATTTTGTCTTTCTTTCTTCAAGATATTCAAAGTTCAATTTAAAAAGTAAAAGATTTATCATGGATGTAACTAAAAACACAAAAAAAAATTGCAGAATTTTGAATCTTATCAAAAAATGAATAAATCTTCACAGATATTTAGCGTTCAATTTAAAATATAAAATAAATTATATATCAAGGATGTAACTGAAAAAAAAAAAGACAATTTAAATCTTATAAATGAATAAAATAAATCTTCGCGTTAATTTTTTTTTTAACAAAATGCGCATGAACGTATTTATGTAGTGCGCGTGCGTGGCGTGGAGAGTTTATAAACGTATAAATCGAAATAAATTTCAAGAAAAAGAAGAAGAAGAAGAAGAAGAAGGAAAAAAGAAAAGTAAAAGAATAAAATTACGATAGAATAGAAAAAGTTATATGAGAAAAGTCAAAGAAGCGCCTATAGATGATATCGAACATGGAGTAAAAAGGAATAGATAAATAATAGACGAAATATCGACATGATAAAGAATTTAATGTCAGACTTATTTGTCGTTAAAACATACAACGTAGATAGACACACATATACGTGCATACATAAATGAATACACGTATATAATATGATGTATGTATCCCTAACGTTACGTTCTTATCCGTGGTAACGTTGCTTTTGCGGCGTCATTTCTTGCCCTAGATTTTCTCGCGGATATTATTCTCTGCAATTCCTTCTCCTCCCGTCTCTCCTTCCCCCCTCTTGACCCCCTCACCGTCATATAAATCGTGATGGTACTAGCTAGCTAGCTAGCTAGCTACCTACCTACCTACCTACCTATCTAACTATCTATCTAAGCTAGCTTATTGTTAGATAGAACTAAACTTTAACGACACAGCAGCAGGTTTTGCTTGCTTTCTTCTTCCGTGAAAATGGATGAACTTCTCTATGCTCAATAAATAAATAACAAAATAGAAATATAGTCAAAGAAGAAACCCCCACACCTCCTCCTCTGCATTAGGAAAAGAATTATCCTTCTAAGGAATAAAGAAAAATTATAAAATGTTCATGTTTTTTAATGTATATTTTCTATACTCATACCGGGAATTGATCCATCGTTTTTTTTTGTTCCTTAACTTATGCTAATAAATAAATTTGATAGGAAAAGTATAGGCAAAACATTTGGGGAGGGAGGATCAATATCCATCATATTTTTTCTAAATTTATGCCAATAAATAAATTTGGAAAGTAAAGATGGGACATTTTTTTTTGTTCGTTTTAAATACATATTATCTATGTTTATACTGTTACGATCTATCGATTTATTTGAAACTTATGTCAATCTATATATATATATATATATATATATATATATAAATTTTAAAAGAGAAGGCAGGACATTTTCTTTTTGGTTTGTTTTAAATGCATATTATCTACATTCAATTTGGATTGATCCGCATCGTTCATCAAACTTCTTCACGCACGAATAAAGTATCCAATTTAACGATGCATCGATCTTTCCGCGAAGGAGAGAAAGAGAGAGAGAGAGAGAGAGAGAGAGAGAGAGAGAGAGTACCTCGAAGAAATTCAATTATAAACGCGTGGGCGGATCCAATTAATTGGCAGAACCGGCTGTGAATTATTGCCTCTACTTTGGCTCTTTAATCAATGATCGATCAATCGATCGATCGATCGAATCGGTCTTAAATTGTTTCGTCATGACTTATAAATAATGAAAAAAAGAAAAAGAAAAACAAAAGGAAATTTATCCTAACATATTATAAAATAATACATGTTAAACCCTTCGAATGCAAAACTCGCCTAATGATTGCAATCACCGGAAAGAGAATAATTTATCTGTTAATGTTTAACTATTTTGATAAAATAAAGGGGAAAAGAAAGAAAAAATAATTTCGAGGCAAAGAAGGTTGAAAAAAATGTATAAGCGCATATATGTGCCCATAGCACTCATAGGGTTAATGTTTCATTGAAAAAAAGAAAAGTATATAGAAGAGAAAACTCATACTAAAAATAAATGATTAAAATTCATAATGGAGTAGAAAAAGAGAAAGGAGAGAAGAAAATGAGAAGGAGAGTGAATACATTCCGTAGTAAATTTGTGTATAATCGTGTACAGCCTGTGCGTGTACGCGTACGTGTACGTGTATGTGTGTAAGTTTGTCCCCTGAAGCACGTAAGTGCTACGACACATAGCCATAAGTGGAAAAGGGGGTCAGTGTGTATAGAGACTATAAGCGAGTAGGAACACAACGTCGCTGAAGAACCCGAGGATGGCCCAGTTTTGTTAGGGGCCGATCGCTAGGTCGTTGATCCGAAGACTCTCCACCTCCGTAAGTCAGACCGACTCGCAAACGGTGACTACACACAACACACGATGAGACTCACTCTTCCGACCGACCATGGTTTATTAACCCACTCGTATTATCTTCTTCTCTCATTTCTAATTGTAATTTTATTTACATATTATCAACATTTATTAAGAATATTTTTTTTCTTTTTTCCCCTCTTTTAGTCATCTTGTTTAATTATTTATTTTATTTATACTAGCACATGTGTATATTTATGTGCGTGTTGAGATTAATTAAATTAATAATCATTATATTGGAAATTTTAATATAAAATTAATTTTTATATTACCTTTTTTTTATATTATTTATTTTATATTTGCGTAAGTGTAACTTTATCTTTTATTAATAAGTATAAAATTATCTTTAAGATAATTTTGTCATCTTGTTTGATAATTTTGTTTTGTTATATAATTTATTTTATATTTGTATAAGCGTATGTGTGCTGTATAGGTGAAAAATTATTAGTAATAATAATCATTAAATATTATTTCGGAAATTTTAATATAAAAATAATTGTCTTCCTGTTATACAAATTTGATTTGATTTAATTTATTTTATATCAATGTGAGTGTGTGTATGTATTATACATACAACATAAAATAATTGAATGATTAGTAATGATAATATTGGAGTTTTTAATACGCGAAAAATTATAAAATAATTTCTAAATGATTATTTTTTTTAAATATTCTGTTTTCTTTCTAGAAAATAAGAACAAATTAAAGAAAATGATAGACAGAGTAAGTGTAGGTAACACTTAGGGGCTTCCACAAGTTCGGAAAATGGTTCGACCTTGACGTTGTTGGATAAAAAAATCCTTCCTACTTGGCTTCACGACTAGACAAATTTGTGATGACTATACTACGACGATGTGTTACGAGCTTCAAAAAATATACAACCACTTTAAGCTTCTAAAACTTAGTTGTTCTTATTAGACTACGGAAAGAATTAATTTCGTATAAAAATAAATCTATAAAACATAATGAAAATTATAAATATATATGAAACAATATACTAATAAAATAAAAATATGATTTATATAAATTTAATTAAAATCAAACACATGCACATAAACATACATGAAAAGTCAATTTTTTTACTAATTAAACAAATAATATAAAATATAAATTATTTCTACTGAATTTTGTAATAATTACAAAAACAAAATGTATATCACGAAATCGTTAAAGCAAAGTTTTAAAACTGGTGTATAGGAAACCTATGTAAAACATTAGAAACGATATCGCATACCAGTTACACTTAAGCTTTATTCGTGTTGTCTTGTATGCCCTAAGACTTCGGCTTTCGTACTAAACTCTATAAAATTATGTAATATGTTTAATCGGCTTTGTTTAATTACAACAAATTATTTTCTCTATCATTTTTATTATAATTTTTTATTGTATACGCAAATCAATGTAAAACGTTAAATCAAAAACCAACAAAATTCTTTTAACGGTGTTACGAAACTTCATTTATTTTGAATACAAAAATTACAGTAAAATAATTCAACATTTTTTATTACAACCAAATTGACCAAAATGCAATAAGAAAAGACTGTACGAGAGAATAAATGAAAAAAATAAACGAATAAAATAGATAAAATTTATTTATTATGGGATTAGAAACCAAGTTTTCAATTATGGTTGCGAAACTGACAAAAAAATTGTTTAATGTGAATATAAAACTAAATAAATTAATTAAATACAAATGTTTTTAAATGTCGTTTCATTTAAAAGTATCGTTGATTTATCCAATTTTTATCAATTACTTTATCTACTTAAATCTTTGTTTAAATCTCTTGAAAAGTATGCGATCCTATGATCGAAAGATTAAAGTTCTTAACCGATTAAAAGAATAAATCGGCTTTCAAACCGATTTCTAATAATAGATTTAGTATTTGTTCACCTCGTTGTATATCAAATACTCGATTATGTGTGATTGAAATATTACGTAAAATATACGATGTTGATGACATTAAACGATAAACTTATTCGAAATCATTTAATGTAAGATAATTTATCAAATATATTTATAATGTGGTACATTAAATGTCGTTCAATCAAGTAAACGATATTGAACGCGTCATGTATATTAATATGCATTAACTATCGTCAAATGAATGTATTATTAATGAAGAAAATATATATATATATATATATATATTTTGATTAATTATTTTTTCAATTTTGTAACGTAGCGATTAAACGATTCCAATTATATTCCCCAATAACTTTCACTGATTATCATTATCAAAAATCATTTTCTTCATAAAAGAATCTTTAATAAATATTTAAGCAATCGAATAATAAATTTTCAAAATCACTTAAATTTCCATTTAAAAAACATTACGTAACTTTGAAGGAAAACAATGAAAAAATTTTAATACTAGTTTACAATTGTACCATAGACTTGTTCGTATCTTTTACAAAAAAAAAAAAAAAATAAATAAATAAAAATAAATAAATAAAAAGAAGATACAAATGAAACGTAATGATACGTATAAACAGTAACTAAATTAAAAATTTTCGTTATTCGTGACAAGGTGAAAAAAAACTAAAAATATTAATAATAATCATGGCTAAAATTAATTATAAATTGTAGATAATAATCTGTTTTAAGATAAAAATAAAAATAAGAATAGAAGAACAAAAATGTAAAATACAAAATGCAAAATAAAACGACGACAGTGACGTGATATCGGGGGTGTTATTTTCGCTGATGTGAATCAGAAAGAAGAAGACAAGAAAAGTTTGAGCTTTAAAATGGCACTGATCCGAACCGGCAGTCAACTTTACTTGCTAGCAATTATAAATTGCTATCGCGATATATTCTCCGGTGAACCGAGTCGAAAGCATTAACGTCCCTTAATTACAATGTTACGAACGAGACCCGATAAGATGACACCAGAGAGAAAGGTTATACACGGTGTCTTTGATATAACACGCAAAATACGGCTCAAAGGTTCTACCATCCTATCGCTCGTATTATTTTATTTTTCTTTCTTCTTTTTTATAACGTTATTTCGTTAAATGTGAAAAGACCAAAAATAAAAATATATAAAACTAAAATGTATCGCGAAAAAAAAATCGCTTTATATATGTATTTTTATTTCATCAATGGCAGTTTATGAAATAATAAAAAAAAAAAATAAATAAAAAAATGAGGGGGGAGGAGAAAGAAAAAATTGTTTACGGCGAATAATCAATAATTTTTATTTTATTTTATTAAAGTTAGATTATTAATGGCCATGCAGTCGATACGACTGTAAATAAAAAAAAGGGGCGGGGGAATGTCTTAGAAAAAAATTAGATCGATTATTTATATTATTTTGTTGTATAATTTTTTTTCAAATTGAAAGGAATTTTTGTTTGGTATGTTTAAAAAGAGAAATGACACGATACTAATATTTTCGTAAAAAGCAAAATGATACCGTTCGTTCAATTTTTTGTTGTAAATTGTTTTTAAAATAGGTAATTGCGTGAGTGAACAAGTAAATGGGTGAATGTGTGAGTGATTTTTTTAAAGTTGCGAGTTCCCTACTCGTCACATCGTAACTCTTATTATTGTTATACAACAGTAATGGACTTCAACAGGTTGATAAGCGATATTCTGAAGGGGAATAAAAGCGAATAGGAAAATAAATAAGGAAAATGATAAGAATGAACGGAATCTATTGGTTTGTTGATTATTTTTATAAATCTCTAAGAAAATAGATACATAAATAAATAAATAAATAGGTAAATTAATTTAATATAAATATAATATTAATGCAAGAGAAATAATATGCTACGCGTTTAAATAATATAAAAATACAAGACATACACGGGAAAGAATTTTCTATAATATTACCAATAATGAAAA
>NW_015148973.1:5237329-5306688 GCF_001465965.1 Polistes dominula | reverse complement strand
AAAAAAACAAGGAAATTAGTCAAATAGATAAATAACTAAATAAGAATACAAAAAATACGTGAGGGAAAAATATGCTATCTGTTTCCAATACAAGAAATAATTAATTTAATAGATAAATAAATAAATAAATAAATACATAGAAAAGTAATAGAAAGAATAAAATTAAAAATAAAATATGTATGCGTTTAGAAAGAAAGAAAATCGAAATATTATAGTTTACGATGAGTTATATACACGAACATAAATATAGTATAGAGAAGCCAGTGTGACGATTCCCGCACGATTCTCTTAACATACGCGCATTTTATCGATTTTCCAAGGAATAATGAAGGTTCGTGAGAACTCTTAGATGCATAGTCACACGAATATATTATACACACTCTCTTCTTTTTATGCTTTTTTTTTTCTTTTTCTTACGACCGTGAGACTAGAACACCACCTACCATATTTGTACATACACTTCCCATTTATTTCGTGAGTTTAGAAATTAGGAATTTATTTTCTAAAAAGAAAAAATATTCATGTGGAATATATTACTATATATTACTGCGGGACGAATTAAATAAACAATTAAAATGGTATTTTACATTCTTAATTCTATTTTTATAAATAGAAAATTAATTTCGTTAGAATTTATTTCACGAGTTAAGATAAATAATAACAAAATGTTTAAAATGTTCACGTAAAAACGTGGTACAAATCGAATAATTTAATATATATAAAAGAAAAACAAGGAGAAAAGATTTGATTGGATTATTTCTTTACTATTTGGAAAGATATTATTTTCTAATTTTTTTCTAATCCATACGAAAATCTTGCCCACCATATTACAATCGCGAAATACGACGACTTACCTTTCGATGAATCTTCTACGAAAACTCTCACGACACAAACTTCTTTATATCTCTTTCTCACTTTTTTTTTTTATTTTTTCTTTCTCACCTATCTTTTACCTTTGGTCTCTCTCTTTTAACTCGTTCTGCGAAATAATTTCGATCTATCGCTTAGAAGTAAAAAAAAACCTCTTATTATTTATATATATTATTTTTATTATTAGAACAAAACGATTGAAACTTCCAACGCCACTTTCGTCGATAAACGAATTAATATAATAAAAAAAATATGAAGAATAATATGAAATGAATATGAAATATGAATAAAAAAAAAAAAAAAATATGAAGACTGAAAAGAAATTAGATTTAAATTTTGTCTAATTGGTCTATATTCCCTTATAGTTAATTGATTAAAACCATCAAGTCATCGTTAACCACTGTTATCGTCAAGCAAAAAATATCGCGTCAGATAAATGCACATATACAGTCAAATACTATCTTTTACAATTCGAAACTCAAGCTTATGTAACTTCTTATGCTTGTGTACCTCGCACGTAGGTAGTCCACACATAAACACATAAACACACACACAGAAAATGAGTGAAAGAAAGAGAGAGAAAGAAAGAGAGGTAGGAAAGAAATACAAGGACGAGATGAGGACGAAATTGCTATGCACTCTCACTCTCTTACTCTCTCACTCTCTCTCTCATGTATCGCGTCGTTGACGCTCGTGCGATTATCAGACTTCCGTCCAAGCTACTCGACTGAACTTGACAAACGACCGACCATCTAGAAAACACACATCATACATATACATAAGCACACAAGTATGCATTTATACACGCGAAAAACGATACATACATATCTACATATGCATCACATATGTATCACACATATATAAACATTTATTAATATAAAACTAAGGAAATAACAAAACTGACTTTTTTATCGCTTATAATTACGATGTAGGAGGTTTCTATCATTTAATAATACTTTTAAACCTCTTTTTCATTCCAAATTGAGTCAATAAGGTGTGACGAATTTTATTAAAAGTATTTTATTTTTAATTGGTTTTGTAGTTTATCCCCTTTATCCCTTTTTCGTTACATTTCGATTATCGATTAAGGAAATGTTTTATTATACGTGAATTATGATAGTAATTTTTTTCGCTTGTTCTTTTTTTTTTCTTTTGTTCTTTCTATTTAATGTTTTAATCGTGATTTGATTCTTCTAATTTTTCTTATTTGATAATTTTTTTTTTCTAATATTTTGATTATTGATTGAGGAAACTTTTTAGTATAAGCGAATAATTATAATAATTTAACATTTCTTTCGTTTGTTCTTTTATTTTTTCTTTCTATTTAATGTTTCTATCATGATTTAATTCTTTTTCTTCTTCTTCTTTCATAATTTTCCATCTAATATTTCGATTATCGATTAAGAAAATGTTTTACTATACCGAATGACTATAATAATTTAAAATTTTGTTCATTGGTTTTTTTTATTTTCTATTTAATGTTTCAATCGTGATTTGATCCTTCTTCATCTTCTAAGATAATTTTCTATCTTTATTTATTTTCTGCCATGCAAATATATATCCATCCGAGTTTGTGTGACGAAACATAATTACGATCGAGGATGAAAATCAAAATGGCAGATCGATTTGTCGATAAGCCTAAGAGGTAATTGCAAAATATGCCGGATGGAGAATTATTATTGAATTATACTTATCGATTGATCCTTTCTATGGTTTACGTATTCACATTTTGTTTTAAATCATTTGCGACGTATGAAAGATATTCTTCATAAGTACGAACACGTAGAATTCTAAATGATTTTTGCTGACGATTATATTTTTATTACAAACTACGAGCATAATTTAAAATAAATAAATAAATAAAAAGAAACCCAAAAAAATTAACCACGTGATACATTACCGCCAGAATGCACAATTCATTGTCAGTGTGTAATACATGCATGATACATGCAAATTCTATATTAATGGGTTTATCCAGTAGAATAAAATAAAATAAAATAAAATAAAATAAAAAAAAAAAAAATAAAATAAAATAAAATAAAATAAAATTACTGTCTTTTATTGGTACTATTAGTGGGTACAAACATCCTATTTAAATCACGTAATTAAAATATGTGTCGTCCAGTAAAGACAAGTGCAAGAATATGAATCATTCAACGATGAAATATTGGAAATACGGATCACAGTCGTAAACATGTTAAAAAAGCAGAAAAGAAAATAAATAAAACAAGGAAACAAAATGATTAAGGCTTTACTATTTGTTAATAAGGAAAATGTCGGATTGATTCGTATAAAAATGTGAAAAGTTTCATTGTTTTACAATTTATAGTATTATCCAGACGACAATATTATGCACATTTGTTAAAATTTTCTATGGATTAAGAAATATAATAAAATAATAATAATACTAATACTAATAATAATAATAATAATAATAATAATAATAATAATAATAATAATAATAATAATAATAATAATAATAATAATAATAGTAATAAACAAAAATATGATTAATATGATTTGATATAAAAAACGTGCTGACGAACGGCGACCATGTTGACTTTTTTTTCTACGAGGAAAAAGANTAATAATAATAATAATAATAATAATAATAATAATAATAATAATAATAATAATAATAATAATAATAATAATAATAGTAATAAACAAAAATATGATTTGATATAAAAAACGTGCTGACGAACGGCGACCATGTTGACTTTTTTTTCTACGAGGAAAAAGAATACTATGACGACGATGGTTAACACGGTAAATCGATTGAGAATAGTAAGCTGGATTCGTTTCGGTTAATGAGATGGCGAACTTTCAAAGAGAGTGAAACGACTTTTACATTAGTGCATTCCTGAACAGATGTGAGTGGAATTCAATGATTGTTAGAAAAATACAGTAAGTAAAAGTTTTTACCACTTATGTGGACTTTATGTTGGATAAAAAGAAAAACAAAGTATCAGAATTTAAAAATCAAGGAGGAGGGAAAAGAAAAAGAACAAAAATAATAAAATTAAATCAAACCGACAGTAGGATTAGAGTGGAGTGGAGTAGAGTGATGTGGGGTGCGGTGAGGAGGGGTGTAAATGAAATAACGAGTTAATTGGTCAACAGGTATTCAAAATTCGCGCGAACATAAAAATACTTTCGAAATTTCTTGAATTCCGTTACTCCAGACGAAAAGAAGAGAAGTGGAAAAAGGAAGAAAAAAAAAAAAAAAGGAAACAGGAAAATTAAACTAGAAAGAAAGAAAAGAAGGAAAAACGGGAAAAAGAATAAAAAGAAAAAGAGAATCGACGTGATACGCAAACGTAATCTGACTGTTGATTGGCTAATCGACCGGTCTAACTCTTTCTTAGTTTCTAGACAAGAGGAATTTCTAAGGTAGGTAAGATATAAAATTCCTTTGGAGTTGTGTGTGCAGTTTGCTATCGAAACGTAGAACAACAACCCTTTATATCTTCTTACGCCATCAAATTAAGCCGTTCGCGCTTACAATATAACGACCGATGGAAATATTTGAAATAAAAAGATAAATGGACAGAAAAAGAGAGAGGGAGGGAGGGAGGGAGGGAGGGAGAGAGAGAGAGAGAGAGAGAGAGAGAGAGAGAGAGAGAGAGAGAATAAATAAATAAATAAATAAAAAGAATAAACAAGGAACTATGTATTTTTCCTTTCGATTATAGTGAAGCTAAATTACGAGCTCGATGGAATGAGAAACGCGCTGACGAATGGCGGCCATGTTGATTTTTTTTCCACGAAGAAAAAAGAACAGATTCTTTAGAAATATCTTTTTACATTTTTTTTTTATATATTATTAATTATATTTTACGATTTCTTACTATGTATACTAAATATTATATATTAAAGGAACGTGTAATCGAGGAAAACATCTGTTGTTATAATTTTACCTTATTATTTCTATATGTTAATCTTTGTATTATTTCTTACACCTTTTTGGATAAAAATGGTTATTAATTATATATATATTATTAATAAACATTATATAGTTTATAATTTATATTATATTATATATATAATATAAATTATAAACTATTCAGAAATTTAAATCACAAACGTGGTTTTATATATTTAAATAAAAGTTTTGAATTATTTAGACAAAGATATAATGGCAAAAATATTTGAAACATAATAGAAGATGTAATTTTGTTATATTTTGGCTTGTTTTTTGGTTTAAAGACAATGATTTATGTTCTCGAAATATTATAAAAAGGGTAAATAAAAATAAAAATAAGAATAAGAATAGGAATAATAAGACGAGCCTAGGCGAGAATGTTCGAGCAAATGTCTCGTATATATCCTAAATACCAGAAAAAGGTCACGTTCGCGGTAACCGATGAGTCTTCCAACAAAATACATTCACATATCTTCTTTATACACACATAAACATTTATACATACAAACAGACATATATAATACGTATAGCAATACGCGAATGCAAGTTTCTTGGCAAACGTGCTATGAGTATTCGTGCAACTCACGTCTAACTTCTTATACTTCATATTTATTGCTTATTGCTACGATCATCACCAAAGATGACTTTTTCTTTCCTCCCCCCCCCCTTCTCCTAATCTTTCTATGTTTAAGTAGTTTTCCCTTTTCAAACAGAGAAAAAAGAAAAGGAGAAAGAATTTGAAACGAGTGAAACGTTTTTAGCAACGCCTAGTTGTGAGTGGATCATTTCCATAAATATATATATACAATAAATTAATTGAATATTTATAATATGTTAATAATTATTTAAGTCATTTGTCAAATCCTATAATTACCAATCAACTCGATGAACCCAAAATTGTGGGGAAAATATATAAAATTATATACAATATTCAAATTAAATAAAAAAGAAAAGTGAAATTAATTTTGTTTAAATTACTCTTACCCCAATTATTTTGAATATTAAATAAAATATAAATAATAAATCAATTTAGAATTTGTTGATCGTAAAAAGATCGAAAAAGTGTACTACTATCGAAGTTCGAACGTTTCGTAGAGCACCTAATCAACTTATGCAGTACTTTGCCGAGAAACGTCTTAATTATCTCGATTACCAAGAAGTAAATCTTACATCGGTAGATGTGTATGTAGTAACTTTGTGAGTGACGAGGTTAACGATCCCTCGAGACTCATTGACACGTGCGTTAAACTTAACGAGCGCAAAGAACTAAAAGTCAACACTTGTTTTCTCTCTTTCACTTTTGCATTTATAAATTTATTGACAAGAAAGAAAAAAAAGATAAACGATAACCTAATAATCTTTTCTCTTATCACGATTATTTCTACACTGTAAATTTATTTATTTATTATTTTTTTTTTTTACCAATCAATTGGAATGAATTTGATTCGCAAATTATAATTAAAAATTAAAATCATACTTTAAAGCTAAAACTATGAGTTTGTAAAGATATTTAAGGATAAGAATGATTTTATAAAAAAAAATACAAATAGAATATTACATACAAACAAATAAGTAATATCGACAATAATGAGAAAAATTAATTTTACATTGATCAGTCGTTTGGACTAATTTGGTAGCACCAGTGTTGTTAAAATAAACATTACTAACAATTAATAATTAGGTATGTTTTCATAAATAATACTTATCTACATTTAAAAAAAACAATTACAAAAACAATAATAATAGAGGTAAAAATTTGTTTCACTTTAATAAACTATTTAAATTACTTTTGATAAGACCAAGGTCAAAATATAAATTACTTGGAAACAATGATAAATATATTTTTTTCTAAATACGAACATAATATTATACTTATCTATACTAAAAAAAAGAAAACAATAAAATAAATAAATAAAAAAAAAAAATAATAATAATAATAACAACTATAGTCATTCGTTTTATTTTGGCCCATCATTTTGACTAAATTTGATAGTAGCAAGTGCTATGACAAACATTTTTTTAGTAACCGAGTTAAAACCTCGATAACGAATAACATTCTAGAAAAGACAAGAATGTATGTATATAGCATAAGTATAGTAACTATCTACGATATAAATATATATAGGACGTGTAACGAAAACGTAGGTTTATTTATGGCAGCAAGAAGAATGGGGGTTACGCCTACAAATCCGCTTGAAAATGATACCGCGAAATCACGAACACTTTATATCGCTTCGTGGGCCATTTCTTTGTTCCTATCTCGCACACTATTTATTTCTTATCACGGTCACGCAAACACATATACATACAGCGGACATTGAGCACATGTACATACGCATGTATATCTATATGTATAAAACATTTAGAAAAGTACGTAAAATAGTGCGTGCACGTAAAAGCGAAAATTGCAAAAGTTCTTTTTTCTTTTTTTTTTCTTTTTCACGAGAAGTAGTAAAACAAAATTTTTTTTCTTAAACAGAAAGAGAAAAAGAAAGAGAGAAAGAGAGAAAGAGAGAGAGAATTTTACGTGCAAGGTCAGCAATCATGTTTACGATCGAACGTAATATAATCGATGAAGCGTGTAATATATTGTCAGAATATTATCGGTGAACGTTTATGTGTATTCTATGCTCATATACACGATTTTTTAAATATTTTTTTATTGTTTTTTATTATTATTAGGTTATTTTTATTATTTCTATAATTTTCATTTTTTGTTCTTATTCTAAAAACGTCATGTTATAGATTTAGAAAAACAACTTTATTTATTTGTAGAGGAAAAAAAAGAAAAAAAAAAGAAAAGGTTTGAGAATACTTATGTGAGATAGGCAAATTATTTTCTAACCAATTGGCCAATAACAAATGTAATATATTGTTAGGATATTATCGGTGAACGTTTATGTTTATTCTATGCTCATGTATGCGATTTTTAAATATTTTTTTATTGTTTTTTATTATTATTAGATTATTTTTATTATTTCTATAATTTTCATTTTTTGTTTTTATTTTTAATGATTATTCTAAAACCATCATCTTATACGATTTAGAAAAACAACTTTATCTATTTGTAAAGGAAAAAAAAATTTAAGAAGATACTTATGCGAGATAGGCAAATTATTTTCTAACCAATTGGCCAATAACAATCGACACAGTTAGGCAAAAGAAATTGGTCAATCGAGTTTCGATAAATTTTTCCGTAAGGTCTTTCTAAGCTAAGAGAAATCTTTTTTTTTCAATTCGATTGGCAACAACATTATAGACGAAGTTGCAACAACCTCGGGGATTTGCTTATGTGGGACAAGTGATTCTTACATTGCCTTCTCCGATAAAGAATATGCAAGAGAGACCTTGACAAAGACGACTACGACGACTCCACCCAACGAGAGGATGGTAAACACGCAATTAACACACGACAGTTTTTAAGTTTAAATATAAATTAATATATAATATAACATTAAATATTAATCGAATAATTGAATAGATTTTTGAACAAATTCGAACAAAATTTTATTAACACAGTTGTACCCAGTAATTATGAAAGTGATCTACATAAAACATATTTAAAATAATTATATAAATTTATCAGCTATTTCATATCACATTATTTTAAACTTCATTAATTTAATACAATTTTTAGGATATTGTCAAAATTGAACCACATTAAATGTTATTCATTTCATTTAGTGTTTAAATGTAATCTTTTAAATATTTCAAAACAGAGATATATGACTTACAATTAAATCACTTTCATAATTATGGGAACATAATGCTCATTTTTAAAAATAAAAATAAAAAAATACAAAATTATTCCCCAAAATAATTCGATACTTAAAAAGGTTGACCGAAAAAATAAACTATCTTATTTCAAAATTCGAATAAACGTTGTAAAGTAATTGTTTTAAAAAAATAATATAAAATACAAAATTATTCCAAGATAATTTGATACTTACAAGAAGTGATCGAACAAACTCCAAAATTCGAATAACCTTTTTAATGCATTTATGTATGATAAAAAAAAGAAAAAAAATGAATAAAAAATAATTAAAAAACTGTGATAGAATCGTATCCGTTTGAACAGCTAACTCGAATTAAATAAAATCTTTTTATATGGACACACATTCTACGTATCCATGCAGAAGAAAAAAAACAACCGCAACGAGAATATATGAAATGTACAAAAAAAAAGAAAAAAAAAAAAAAAAAAATACTGAGCGTAGAAAAGAGAGAGAAACAGAACGAAAAAAAAGATTTAACAAAAAGGGTAGAAAAATTATAGTCGGAACCGGCCGATGATTTGCCAATCATAACAAGATCGGTTATTGCTTTGCTGATTACGTTTAACAGGCGCATACCACACCCTGGTACGTGCTAGCGAACCTTGAAAGGCTGGACACATTCCTTTTACAGGGCTAAACTGGAGCGTTCACTTTAAAACCGTATGACAAATCCTACGAGGTGTTGCATTTTTTTACGAAATCAAATAAAAGAAAAAAAAAATATAAAAATAAAAACAGAATTGGAAATAATGGAAATAATTTAACGCACGTAACGAGTTTTAAAATACGACAGGTTATTTTTAAGTTGAATGTCATTCGAATATCCCATTTTCGCGTAATGTCATTTCTTTTCGAAAAAAAAAATTAAAACTAAAAAATATCCAATTCTATTCTTTTTTTGGCATTTTGTTCGATTGTCTTTCACGTTGTTTTTTCTTTATAAATTAATTTTAAAAAAATTGATATATCCTATTAAATTTTAAAATGATTTAATAAAATTTTAACATTTTTTTTTGTTATAAAATAGAAACAACTTTATCAATAAAAATAAAATAAAATGGAATAATTTTATATTATTTATTTGTATATATATTTATTATGAATAAAATTAAAAAAAATTCAAATAATATTTAATTTATTTCATTTTTACGAAACTTTATTCGTAGTTGTGCGTGCATGTAAAGAGACGTAGTATCAAATTTGCAACGAAACGATAAAGTCATTCAAAGTTTATAATGATTTGATGAAATTTCAAAATTTTTTTTTTTTTGTTATAAAATAGAAACAACTTTATCGATTAAAGTAAAATAAAATGAAATAATATTTATTTACTTTCATTTTAATCATTTTTTTTTTTTTTTTACGAAATTTTATTCGTAGTTGCTCATGCGTATAAAAAGTTATCAAATTTACGAGACGATAAAGTCATTCGAAGTTTATAATGATTTAATGAAATTTTAACATTTTTTATTTGTTTGTTATAAAATAGAAACAGCTCTTTATCGATTAAAATAAAATAAAATAAACTATAATAAATATAAAAGTAGCTAAAATAAATTGAAATAAAATGAAATAATATTTATTTATTTTTATTTCTTTTTTTTTTTTTACAAAACTTTATTCGTAGTTGCGCATGCGTATAAAGAGAGGTAGTATCAAATTCGTAGCGAGACGATAAAGTTATTATCTCGTGTCTCGTGGTTTCGTCAAGTTTACACACCGTAGTAGATCTATATGTATACGTGAGAACCCATGAGAATCACGTTGGAAAGTTATTCGTACGCGTCGGTATGACGTTGCAATTGTGTGCCGTACAGTGCAGTGCAGTGCAGTACACTAAAGTGCAGTTCTACGATGGCGTTATGCGTCTCGCAACGACAACGATAACACTAGACAACCGTGCTATGGAATTCTAACGCTTTCCCGCCTCGATTTACAGAAAAACTTCATCATCAACACCTGCCTTATCCGTATATCTTGAAAATAATTTCACCTTTGTATTTGTCTTATACGCTTTTCTAATGTCAAACTATAATATATACAAATAAATCATATTTATCTACAAAAAGTAATTCAATGTTATTCCCAAAAGATTCCATTGGTAAAGAAAATTATAAAAGAAATCAATTAACTATTAAAGAAGGATAGAAAATTTGTAATTTTTTAAAAATAATTTTCTCTAATATTGAATTATTATTATGATTATTATTATATGACGTGAAGTACTCTAAAGCTCATTGGAGGAAATATCGAATTCGATCAATGTTCTCGTTCCCGATTAATATTTAACTTTGCATTAAGAAAATAAAAAGAAAAAAAAAGTAAAGAAAAATGGTGAAAAATCGTGGAATTAATCGAACAAGAAATAATGATATTAACCTTTTGCACTTAAGGGCTCTTCTAAAAACAAACAAAAAAAAAGAAAAAACTAAAGCAAATTCAACTTAGTCTATAACATACCAACTATTACCTTCCTTTTAATGCGCATACATCATTTACTTAAAAAATGTGAATATGATTTTTCTATTGCAATTGCTTTGACAATGAGTTACTAGTAATATGAATGAAAAAACAAATTCGAGTGCAAAGGGTTGATTAATAATAATAAATAGAAGAAAAAGAAGAAAAAAAAGTAATATAATTTTTTCCTGTTTGTTTTTATTTGCGCAATTGGTGCGCATGCGTTAAAGAGTAGATTGTACTTTAAGGACAAGTAAAGTGCATATCGCGCTCGAAGGCGCACTTGACCCCGCTTGAATGAACGTGAGCTAGGGATAAAAGAAGAATGAGAAGAGACAGTAAAAAATAAAAACGAAAGACAGAATAGAAAAGGTCGAATGCGTGGTCGCTGGTCTAACATAGGTAAAAGATAGTGAAGAAGTTAGATGTACATTACGTTTTAGCGATGGAACGCACGACGACGTGTTATTCTTCGTGCACGTTTTAATGTCAAGGGAGGAGGTTCGCTAACAGTTTTGCAACTTTTCTAACGTGGACTAACGGTTACCAAGGAAACTCGAATACCAAACTGTGTGTAAATTACACGTGTGTCAGAACGAGACTGATTTTTTTTTCTTCGTATTTTTTTTAGATCAATGATCTATGATGTAAAATGATATTTCAAATAATTATAATTAGTACGTCGTGTAATGTTATTATAATTACTTTCATCGTGTAATGATTATTTATTGAAGAACACGAATATCATCGTACTATTTGTGTCTAATTTAAACTTGTTTTAGATTTTTATTTTTTTTATTTGAATACTTTTTTTCAGAATGATTATTTATGAGATAGAATGTTATTTTGAATTTTGATAATTAGTTTGTCGTAAAATTATAAATTGAATGAATTATTTAATGATGACTCGAATAACATCACTAATGTCCCTAATTTAAACCTTGTTTTAGAATGAGATTAATACTTTGTATTTTAATCACTTATTTTAGATTAATAATCTATAAAGAAAGATATTTAACATTATTCTAATAGTTAATTAATTGTTTTTTAATTTGTTGATATTATATGTCAATTCTAATAATTAGTAAAAGGACTCTAATATCGAATTATATTTAATTTAAACATGTATGTTAAAATAAGTTTAATTGGTTTTTTATATCGACGATCTCTATATGCTAAAATATTGCCATTAGTTATTTGTTAATTTACCTATAATATATTCTATTTCTAGTCTAACAATAATTCGAGAGAAAATTTGAATACTACCGAATTATGCTGAATTTTTTTTGGAGATCAAATTTATACTTTATATTTTTTTCTAATTTTATTGCAATTCAAATTGAATGTTATACTTAATCCTATTTAACGTTTTATTGATAACACACGCGTTGTTTTCTTTTTATCACTCGAATGAAGATTTGTTTTTCTTTTTCTCTAAAGGAGCATTCTTGTTTGCATAATAAGTTTAAAAATTCGTCAAGATAAAAAGTTCTTATCGTGTATTTTTTAATTCTCGTCTTGTTGAAAACAAATCGACGAGCTTCTAATTAGCCTGACTAAAGTTAAATCTTTCGATTGATTTATTTGTATTATATACATGTTCTACTGTGGATTATATAGAAGAATAAATTCTTATCGCGTGTCTGTTTACAAGATCGATGAGAGACTCTTAACTGATTCGAGTCACGGATCGTTCAATGCATATGTTTGAATATATACAGGATGGGTCAAAAGTCATTAGATCGTTACGAGAGGTGATGGAACAAACATTAAAAATAACTCGCCATTATCTAGAAATGGAAAAATTCATCACTACATTACGTACATAATTTACAAAATTAATAAAACACCATTCTAAAGAAATATTGTTTATAAATGAATAAATGTGAATTTTTAATACCCAAAAAGAATTATTGTAATTTTAAATGGAACAAATTTTACCAAACTGTTCGAGCCATCCTATACATTTGTAATATAATTTTGTAAAAGAAAAATATATATAATAAATTCAAATTGTCGATCGAAATTGACGTTAAACGGACAATATTTATTAATTTAGATATACTTATATAATTATCTGCATTTTCTGTCCAATTCGACCGATCGATCGTTCGGACGACCTTCTTATTCTTATTTTTACAAAGAATATGACAAATGTGACATAAGGATTTAAATTAAATTAAAATAAAATAAAGAAACAAAACGGTAAATTAATTAACGGATTAAAATATTTCCTTATCGTCCATATAAATTGAATATTTTTTTTTTAAATTAGCAATATAAAATCCATCTCATTTTACCATGCATTTTAAAATTAGAAAATTCATTTGTTATCCGCGAATTGGAATAAAAATAAAATGCAAACAAAATTATTAAATAACAAATGAATTAAAAAGACTCAATCATTTTAATTATCAACGATTACATCAACAATCTAATTACAAGAAAAAAAAATTAAATTAAAAAGAAAAACAAATGTCGAATAGATTCAAATAATTTTTCATAGTATCATTCTACATAAATCATCGATCAAAAATCATTGACGAAATTAACAAATAAAAAAACGAAAAAATAAAGAAAGAAAGAAAAAACAATCGATCTCATTTTAACATACATTTAATTAAAATTCGGCACAATTCGTTAATATCCGAATCTTTCCTCCAATCGTTGGAATTAGATATAAAAATACAAACGATTAAACTAAAAAGAAAAAAAAGAACAAAAATCCTATAACAAAAAATATGATCATATAGTGATATTAAATTTGTTCTATCTTCTTTTTTATAACAATTAAAAAATACATTTAATTTAAAACAAACAAAAAATAGTCAAAATTGTTCGACAATCAAAGGGATACGATAAAGAAACCTAATAAGATTGTGGGATTCCGTCATTTTAAATAATTTACAAAAAATAAAAAACAATTAATAAAAAAAAAAAAGTAAAAATAATTTTGATGTAACTTTGGAAGAGTAACGAAGGAGATTATGAAAAATGTCGTGGAAAGGAGCAAGCAAGTTGTTCTTACGACTTATGCGAGTGAAAGGCAAGCAGTCGGTCAGGATGCAAAGATAGAAAGAGATAGATCGAAAGAGATAGTAAGAGAAAGAAAGAAAAATAAAGGAAAAAAAGAGAAAGAAAGAGAAATAAAGCGAGAAAGAAAGAGAGAGAGATAGAAAAAGAAGAGTCGAATACTACATGTCGAAGGCTCTCACTCTCGCTGAAAGAAACGTTTAAAATTTATGCCCGACATATTGCGCCCTCGATCTCTCTCTCCCTCATTCTTTTTTTCTTTCTGTCTGTCTGTCTTTCACTCTCTCAATAGCAAAGCTACCACCGCTCCTCCATCGTAATCAGTTAGGAATCCCATTTAATTAACAACGAGCCGATGAAACTTTCAGCGTGCCTTCCGAATTTTTAGACATACTTTATAATCTTATTGAGCGACTAAAAAAAAAAAAAGAAACAGGTAAAAGTAATATTATTGTGTAAATTTATTTTACATTAAATGCAATTACGTATGTTACTAGATTCAACGATGTTTCGCAAGTTATAAATAATATTGTATATAAATATATAAGTAGTAAGCATGAATTAATTGTAAGTCCATTTTTTACTCGGCCCGAAGAGCTGTAAATTATAAATAAATATTTATCTATCTATTAGGCGTAGAAATTAATTCGGTATTTTGATGTTACATCAAAATAGGTATATTTTTATTTTTTTTCGTTAAGAAATATGGCAATTGTTGGAAAGATGGATAATCGATAATAATTATTATAACTATTTTGAAGAATAACAAATGTATGATTATAAATTTGCCATTATTTTTATTAATAAATAAGTACCAAAATTTATTAAAAATAAAAAAAATGTAATTAATTAATTGGTACCTTCAATAAATAAACACTGGGTTAACTACCTAGTCACGTAGAATTACTAGTTCCCATCAGATTACTAAAGTCAAACAACGTAAGGCAAGGTTAGTAAAATGGATAGGTGATTCGTGTGTTGTTGACTCTAAAGAAACGAGGGTAAAAAGATACGACCTCTTTGGTAATATTGAATAAGCGTGAGAAGGCGTTCGTAAAGAAATAAAAATCATAAAAGGGAAAATATAAATAGACAATATATCCATATACATATATAAAATAATACTCGTACTCCTTTCATTTTCAATCACTCAATTTATTTCGAAGTGTCCTTTTTCCTCGATAAAAAAAAATCAATGTTCACTTTTCAAATATCTATTCGAATGAAAGAGAAATAAAAAAGGAGATAAGAAAGAGGAGAATAATTAAAATACGTGCACTCTTCTTATCTCTTCCCGTCTCGTCGATAAAAGGTATGGGAAAAAATCGTGAAAGGAGAAAGAAGGAAGTCTGATGATGGACTAACTCTCCTCGGTGACGGGTGGTGAAAGGCGAAACAATAATAAGAAAAAGAAAAATGTATTTGAAAAAAAAAAATCAGAAAAATCTACTTGCTGGTATCGTAAATGGATGAAGGAGGTAAAGGGGGAGGAAAAATGGCATAGTCGATACTTCTCATGTCATATCGTTGCACGTAATTTCTTATCTCGATGCTCGATTCGATCCAAAGTTGAAAATTCCTCCTACGGAAGTTTTACATCGTGATGATGTTAAAAAAGAAAAAAAAAGAAAAAGAGAAAGAAAGATAGAGATAGAGATAGATAGATAGATAGATAGATAGATAGATAGAGAGAGAGAGAGAGAGAGAGAGAGAGGTAAATATATATTACAGACATTATGCATTATGTATATAGATATGCATAGTTGCGATTACAAGCCATTTAAACTTTCTCCGTGTAACAACTACCAGGAACTCGTTTTCATATTATAACGATTTTATAAACTGTTCGTAAAAACGATATATATATATCGAAGCTTCGATGTTCAATGAACATTGAAATATTTTCTTTAAATCAACACCTTCCCCCCCTCTACTTCTCTCAACCAACCTCTTTCTATCTCTTCTTTCGTATTGGGTGATCAACCTCGGTGTATCACTTGAAATTATTCGTGTTGTAAATTGCGTAATGTTCAATGATAACTCAACAGAAAAAAAAGAATAAATAAATAAAAAGAAAAGAAAAGGAATGTAAAAAAAAGGAGGAAAGAAAAGAATACTTCTTTTTTTTTTGTTGGCATGTTTCTTGAACGCGTAAAAATTGTGCAACAAATGGTAAGATCGATGCGTGCAATTATTGCAAATTTGTTCTTTCTTTCTTTCTTTCTCTCTCTCTCTCTCTCTCTCTCTCTCTCTCTCTCTTTTGTGGCTGTATGAAGTTTGGAAATATTTGTTGCATGTTTTTTTTGGTTCTTTTTTTTTAAAGCAAGCAACATAAATAAATTAAATTATTATATTTCTTATATAAATTAAATTATTTCTTTAAAATAAAAGAATATTTTTATCGATATAATTATAATTAAGAGGCAAGAGGGTGGAAGGATTTACTTTTTTTTTTTTTAATTTTCGATAAAAGAGATTCTCTTTAATCGTTACTTGCTCACGCGACGATAATTTGTGTCTCTCTTTCTCTTTCTCTTTTTCTCTATCTTTCTTTTTCTTTTTTTCTTTCTTTCGTTCGTTATCGGTTATCTCTGACAAGTATATTATAATCTATACGAAGTTACGTAATCAAGTACATTTCAATTAAATGAGAGATTGCGTAATTTCTATGAAAAATACTAAAGGAATAAAAAAAAAAAAAACAAAAAAAAAACAAAAAAAAAAGAAGGAAAAATGAAATAAAATATTCACATTATATTTTTGCATCGACTCGTTACAATATAATCATCTTGTAATCTCAATGAAAGATCTCACATGAATTAATTTATTATATAGTAGTAATGCAACATCCGATGCATTCGACATATCCAATACGATTCATCTTTTCAATTCAAAATTGAAACTCTTAATTTTCCTCTTGGTTAAAATTTTAAATATTTACCTATTTTTTTTTTTTAATAAAAAAATATATTATGTTAATCTAATAAATTTATAATCAATAAAATTTCATACATTTTTAAATATTCTTTTCCAAGACTATCATTTTAAATTCTAAGAATGTATGAATGTTTGAATACATAATTAAAAATATGGAGGTTATCGTGCAAGCGTATTATTGCATGTTTCTTCAAAAGAGAACATCGTTGCACCGATCAAATCGTCCAACACGAAACAGACTTAATATCGGCCATTAATCTTATCCTCTCTCTTTCTTAAAAAAAAAAAAAGAAATAAAAAAGAGAGAGAGAGATAGTACGTACAAGATTTAATCTGCAATCGTTTTTCTCGTTTCACGATCTCAATTTCGAAATGAAATTGTCACTGATATAACACACGAGATGACTACAAAATTAAACAAATTTATTTCCACAGTAATAATTTTGTTTCTTTTTTTCAAGATAATATAAAACAAATTATTTATTACATTGCATTGCATCAATTGTATTAAAGTAAAAAATTAATAATAATTTAATAGAAAATTAAATATATATATAAGGGTTGGTTAATCGAGATAACAATTTTTTTTTTTTTTAATTATTAAGCATGGTATGAATTTAACCACTTGACATACAATGAAGTTTCGGAGACGTCATTTATTTCCTGTGCCATTGTAGACTTTGACGTCTCCAAAACGTCAAAAACTGTTTTCGGCTGTTTCTGCTTTATGAAGTATCACACGTTACAAAATTATTAAATTATTATTTTATAGTATTACTTAATTAATTATCAAACTTATTGAATTTTATAAAGCAATGTAAATTTAAAAATAAAACGCCGCGCAGTTTATTTGTATGTCAAGTGGTTCAACAAAAATTTGAATACAATTTGAAAAAAAAAATTATAAAAAATACAAGAAATAAACGTAAATATTAATTATTAATGATAATATTTGGTTTTCAACGAATTACGTCCAATGGCTAATATTTTATGGAGTAAATTTAAAAGAAAATTTAAATAAAATCTAAAATATATATATATATTAGGGTGGGTAAACAAAATTAATTATTTTTTTTTTACAAGTGCCACGGAAAAATGGAATGCTCGGCACCTTAAAAAAATTCTCACCAAATATGAGCTCTTAATTTTAATAGGAAGATCCTCCGCATCGCAGTTTTTTATTTTTTTTTTCAGTCTAATAGATTAAAATTCATACATCATTATTTATTAATTGTACAGAAAAATGTTCTAGACGAATTTTGTAGGAAATTTAATGCTCTACAAAAAATGTATCTTATATTTTTTCCGTAAACCTCACCATTTGAATGATATTGAAGATTTAAATTTGATTATTTTAAGACAAATTTTATTTTTGTTTATGAATTTTATAACTCGACAATAAATGACTATTATGAAATGTGCAATACAAATTTTTGTAGGAAATTAACTGTTCTATAAAAAAGGTGTCTTATGTTTTGGCGATTAAATTAAGCGTTCAAAAGATATTCATCATCAAACTTTCATATGTACTGATTTCTGTCTCTGAATATCTTTTGAACGCTTAATTTAATCACTAAAACATAAGACACCATTTTTAGAGAGCAGGTTATTTCCTACAAACATTTGTATTGCGCATTTTATAGTAGTCATTTATTGTCGAGTTATAAAATTCATAAACAAAAATGAAATTTGTCTTAAAATAATCAAATTAAATCTTAAATATCATTTGAATGGTGAGGTTTTTACGGAAAAAATATAAGATACATTTTTTGTAGAGCATTAAATTTCCTACAAAATTCTTCCAGAACATTTTTCTGTACAATCAATTAATGATGAGGTATGAATTTTATTCTATTGGACTGAGAAAAAAAATATAAAAAACTGCGATGCGGAGGATCTTCCTATTAAAATTAAGAGCTCATATTTGGTGAGAATTTTTTTAAGGTGCCGAGCATTCCATTTTTCCGTGGCACTTGTAAAAAAAAAAATAATTGATTTTTTTGACCCACCCTAATATATATATATATATAATAAAAGTAAATCATTGAATCGATCGGTTAAATAAACAATGATATTAAAGATGAGTTTGAAATGAATTGAGATGAGTTCGAGAATATCGTCATCCAGAATGAAGTCATCGTTGGTATATAAAAATAATAAAGTAGACATATGCGAACCACGAAGAGAATAAGATAATAAGTGTAATAGTGTGTCAAAGAGAATGTGAAAGAAAAAGAAAGAGGAAAAGAGAAAAAGAGATATGAACATATGCGATATATCTTTTGAACGAAGTGAGAACTCGAACGAATCATTCTAAACACATTTATGTATTTTATGCATATACATATGTATAAATGATATATGCTATATAATAATATGTGTATATACGTATATATGTATTTAAGTAGTACGTGACGTTTGACTATGTAATGCAATTTTATAGACAGACAAAATGATCGTTAAATGACATACACATACACATACACTCTTACAAAATCTTACATACATCACACATCGTTTATCCTATATAATACGATTCCTATGGTTCTTCTTAGAAAAATACCAAATAGTGATTCTTTTTCTTCTTCTTCTTCTTGTTCGTTTTCTTCTTGGTAAAGTTCAGAATATAATGTATTTATAAAAGCGACTGAACTCGTGTTAATTTTTAAATTAATTCCAGCTATAATTTTTCTTGTACTACATGTATATGCGTATTTTAACTTGTTACGTAATAATTCCAATACAAAAGTTTGTCAGAAATGTAAAATAAACGCAATACAACTGAACAAGGCCAGAAAAAAGTTTCCTCCTACAATAAAAAAATATCAAATATGTATACCCGGTTATAAAAAGAAAATATTATTATGTTATGTGTAATGTATTGTTTATTGTTTGTTTTTTTTATTTAAGAAATTAAAAAATATAAATGAATAAATAATTCGACATTTTATTGGTATATAAACAAGAAGTAAAGAAAATGGAGTACGACGACCTGTTAATCGAAAGTATTTTTGAGTACTGCAAATAAAAATCCTTTAACAAATAATAAAGTGTGATCTTAAGCAATAAAACTATTGTTGGTTAATAAATATACTTATTTCTAGTAAATTAATCGAAATAATTGATAATACACGTTTATAATGCAAAATAATAAACATAAATAAAATATTGGAATAAAATTAATTTTTGAAATGAAAATAATTTAAAGAAATTAACAAATTTTGAAAAAAAAGAAAATACAAAACTGATTGCATAATATCGACAATTTTTAATACGAATTAATTAAATAAAATCGATTAACTTTTGCAAAATAAATTGATTGAATAAAATCGATTAATTTATGAAATTATATAAAATCGATTGTATAAAATGAATATATTTTGAGAAACTAATGGATTGCATAAAGTCGATAAAATTTTGGATAAAAAAAAAGAAGAAAAAAATAATAAAACTGATTACATAAGATTTATTAATTTTATAGTAAAAATTTGATAGTATAAAATTAATAAAAGATTAAAAATGATTAAATAAAAAATAAATGAACGAATTTAATTGCAAATTTGGTAAGAAATCATTTTAGATTGGTTTGATACAGGTGTCTTGTTGTGTTAAGAATCGTGGGCAATTCAGTGAAAGAATTTATGTAGGAGAAATAATGAAAAGAAATCGAAGAAACTTATACGTTTCAAATCGATAGTGAAAGAGAACCACCACCACAAGTTTCGAGTTTATACAAAGAAACCGCGAAACGTGGCATATTTGAAAGCCTTCTTTCGCGGTGTCGGACTATCACGTAGCTTACGTAATTCCTTACGAAAGACGAGGATTCCGTGAGTGAGAACATGCGAATAAACATTATACACATATATAAATATATATATGTATACACAACAACGGCTAATGTATGTATGTATGCTCGTGTGTATGCGTGAATACGTGTGTTTTTCTTTATCTTTATCTTTATCTTTATCTTTTTTTTTCTATTTCGGTATTATTGGTTGATGATGTCCTATAACTAGTGCCTCTACGTTGTAAACAAAATTTTAGAACAAGAAACCTGAAGCACGTGATTTTATAGAAGAAAAACAAGAAAATGGAGTAGAAGACATGTCGTAAATTTTCAAATAAACAATGACTATGTCTAACAATAAATTCTTTTTCTTTTAATATGAAATATTAAAAATAAAATTATGTACATTAGTTAAAAGAATTGCGAATAAGTTTGTAATATTGTATATAAATTTACATTAGGAATTATGACTCATTTATTTTATTTGTATTTTTATGTTTGTAGAATATACATATATCTCGAATTGTAGATTCAATTAGTTTACCATAAATAAAACTGGATATAGATAAACAATAGAAAATTATTTCATTCGATTCTAACCCATATTTAATCTTTAAATTTATCCACGATCAAAAATATATGTATATTTTCCTAAATAAAAATTAAATTTGAAAATTGTACGTTTATTAAAAATAATATAAAAATATTTGACCCCTGGGTATAAAGAGAAATTAATTTTTTATTTCGACTTATATCTAATTTTAAAATATATCAATAATTAAAAAATATATTTTCTGAAGAACAAAATTTAAATCAAAACCGTAATTAAAAACATATTAACAATATACATTATACGAAAATATATTCTATGCCTATACTTTTGTTTGGTATTATATATAAATACCATAAAAATACGATAATAACTGTGACGTTCTTTTAATTGAATTATAGTGAACCATATCACACTCTCTTTCTCTCTTTTATATATATATATTTAAATATCTACTAGGCGAAACGGTTAAACGATCTAATGATTCAACGATCTAACGATCCAACGATCTAACGATCCAACGATTTAACGAATGAACGAATTAAGGAATAAGCAAATGAAGAAATTAACGAATGAACGTTTGTACGCGATTTGATGGCGCTTCTAACGTGACATGCGCGAATAGCGCGAGCGTATTAACGTTCGAGCATCGGCTTCCCGAGATCTTTCTAGAAGGTTGTCACGTTATTCTAAACACACATATATGTATCTATGATACATATAACTAACAATATCATATAATATATATTAAAATATTATAAAATATATCATATGATCTTCACCAGAGAATTGTATTCACGAAATCAACTTTAAACATAATCATAAATATAATTGAAAATAAAAATAACAGTAAAAATAAAATTAAAAATAATAGTAAACAAATAATAATAATAAAAATACTAATAATAATAATTACATACACAAACGTACATACATACATACATACATACATAGATACACATATACATATATATATCTATATATTTAATCTTATTAACTGAAACACAGCTACAATGAAATACTAGTTCTGTGCGCGTGTGTGACGTCTTTGGCCGTTCAAGGACACCGAGAGAAAGAGCGTAGAAAAACAGAAAATAAGCTTAAAGAGTTTACTTACATTTAGTTCGAGCTTCTTCCGTCCGCTTAGTCGGGAAACCGTAGGGTAGAAAAAACGGAAAAAAGAAGGAACAAAAAATAACGAAAGATTATTCTGATAACAAACGGCACGTTCGTTTTCTTCTAATAGAAAGTATCTTTCTGTCTAATATCTCTGCATGTGTGTGTATTATTTCTTTCTTTGTTCTTTCTATAATATCCAAAATTGTAACGACGACGGACGACAAAGATGACGATTAATATTTTCCTCTAACTTTTGGTTTATCTTCTTGCTCTTTTTTTTGGCGCCAATTTTTCACTCTTCTATCTTTCTCCTCCTCCTCCAACTGCTAATTGCAAATTGCAAATTGCAAATTGCAACTGCAACTGCAACTGCAACTCTGATGTTCCTCCTACTTCCTCCTTTTGAATATAATACGTGTATTCTTCTATTTGTGTAACAAAATGTAAAACGGAATAACAGAGATTTACGGACAATCTTCCGTTCACCTGTCCTTACTAAGTCCTAGTAAAGTTTATTTAATATCGTTCGCGAAACGAAATTTTAGATTAACAATCACGACGACAATAATTCGGAATGATTATAACTTCGCGGGATTGTCCCGCGAATATTTTATCGACTAAATTCACCGGTTAAAACGACTATTGTTTATTGTTACGTTGCTTCTTTTTGTTCTTCTTTTTTCTCTTGTAATGTTGTGTCGATATTTCGAAGAAACCCGACGAAAGTGATAACGATACTTAAAATCCCGGCCAATTAAGGCTGGGGAGTTTACTTTTCTCCCTTTTTATAGTCGTTTTAAAAAAATATACAATAAACAAACGACGATTGTTCCAATTAATTAACGTGTTAATATGAGGGACAAATAAAAAGAAACGTTGATTTTCTTCTCACGGATTTGAAAGGGACTAATTAAAGGGAGGGGAGAAAAATAAGCGCAACGCACAGAAAAGAGCGAGTTTGCGTCTCCGCAAACACCAAGTTAACGGCGCGACGTACAAACTTACACTGACAACTCCTCCGTCGCGCTACTTGGCGGCGCACGCACGCCCCCACTATTTCGCGTCATCCCCACTCTTCCTTACCGTTCTCTCTTATACTACGCTCTCCCCCCCATAATCAACGTACCGGCTCTATCATGCCGAATAAAGCCGAACTCGGCCGAAGCTTTCTCCGTTCCTTCGACCTCTCTTTCTCTCTCTCTCTCTCTCTCTTTGTCTCTCACTTTTTCTCTTTCTTTTATTCGCTCACTCTCACTCTCACTCTCACTCTTTCATTTCCCCTCTCTTCCACTCTCTCATACTCACTCTCACTCATTGGATACAATTTAACTGCTATTCCTATGCTCTACGTACCATGATAATTTCATTATTTCAAATAAATTCGAGTATTTATCGAAGTTTCGCGATTAGAATCTTTTGCCAACTTTGCAAATGCACACACAAATATATAATAAATTTTATATTCATCAAATTTTATCATATGAAAAGGAAACTTCTTTTTACAAAAAAAAAAAAAAAAAATATCAAAATTAAAATGCGTGTATATATATATTATATTTTTAGTTAGAATATGTATGCATGTGATAAGACCTCTATATTAAAATCATAGCGTGAACGTCCGTTAGTTTAGAAAATTATTTTTTTTTTATCACGAACAGATAGCGCGAGAGTGAGAGAGAAGAAAGAGAGAAGGTACAAAGTATCGACAGGCCTTGAGGGAAACAGATTAGAGGAAGCAAGCAAGCTACGTTTAGATCGATATACCAGATACGAAGTATTCGAACGTAAATAGATATATACATGGATACGTATAGAATATGCTTTAACGAGTGAATCCTGTTTGTGAAGGTAATGTTGGCAATGGTGATGAGGATGATCACGCTAAATTTCAAATTCGTCGCGTATTTTTCCAATATCGAATCTTTGTTTTTCTTGTTTGAAAATAATATCGACAAATTGATACACACATACACATATGTATCTATAGATTTAAACATTTATACGAACATCATTTAATGATCGTATTCTTCTTAAACGAATATTTGATGAGAAAATATTACATTCGAGAAAATTGTTTGATCGATTTCTCGATAGTTGAGAAAGTATACAGTAAGTGTTATTTAAAATTGTATATCGTTACATTCGCAAGATTTTTGCTTGAAAACTATAAAAATTATTTATTTAGAATTTAGACGACAGTTCATAAATAAATACATTAGTATACCTTTACCACAGATTTAATGACTTTTATTTGAAATAATTATTTATAACCAATGAATTAAACAATGACGAAAATAACGTACAGAAGATGCCCATCACTAAAAATCATGTGTTGGTATAATTGTAAAAACAGAAAAAATATAAGGATTTTTCGTTTTTAACATTTGGTTATTCTATATGTTTTTCACTGTTATTTATATTCAACGAGTGATATACATTGAAAATTTGTCCTCTATTTAATTAAGTTTTAAATAATTATTTTTTCAATTGTTTAAATAAAATATAATAATATACGCGGTATTTAAATAAGTAATGTTTAAACAATAATACATTTATTTAAACATAAGATACTTATTAATATACTTCGAATATTAAACAATTTCGATTTGATATTTTATTATATAGAAATTTGAAATTCAAAGTTATTATTTGTTAGGAACGTTAAAACAAATGTATTTTTATTTAAACAATCCAAAATATTAATGTTCAATATACCTTAAATGATGGTTAAACTATCGAAAGAAATATATCGTAGATTAGAAAGATAGAATGTAAGTCTAGGGTCTAGTTTTGTTCGAAATCCATTATTAGGCTGATTCATTGTTTACTATGAAATTTAGTGAAAATTCTATGCATTAATGTACTTTAAAGCAATATTTAAAAAAAAAAATCTGATAGTAGACATATCACTATAGGATTTTAAATGACATTCACAGTATATATACTGCTTTTATCTATCTCTTTCTAAAGTGTGTGACTCATACATATATGCATACATACATATTTAACGAACTCTCCAACGCAATACTAAAGAAAAGTTCAATAGATATGAGTGAGAGAAAGAAAAAGAAAAAGAAAGAAAGAAAGAGAGAGAGAGAGAGAGAGAGAGAGAGAGAAAGAGAAAGAGAGAGAAAGATAAAAATAAAGATGGAAAGTGAGAGAAATAAATTCACTCTCATCTTCATGTTTTTCTCAGTGTTACGTTGGTCTTTCGATTTTTTTTCGATGACTCATCGTCGAGACTCGTAAATTGATAAATTATTCGATAGATTCGTGTATTGAATTATTATAAGACAGATTTTTGCATCGATTTATTATTCCGTAGACATTAATTAATTTTTTTTAAATATATTTTGTTAATGTAAAATCAAATCATCGATCAATAATATCGATTTACATATAAAACACATTTAGGGCTTCTCGTAGTTTCTAGAAATATGGAGGACAACTATAGTCGAGCGTCTCTCTACCACAAAAAGCGAAGCACAAGTCATTGAGGATGAACGAATTCCTTCTAAGGTTTTATTTTTCTCTCATTTTTTTTAGTCTCTCTTTTTCTTTATTTTCTCCAGTCTATAAGCAAGGAAATGTTGGAAAAGTTGCTAGCCTAGTTTTCACCCTTGGATTTCCGCATTTTCGTGTCTATGTTCTATTCCTATATATCTTTACATCTATCTATACATATAAAAAAAATACTTGTAAATCTACAAATTTGTGTGTGCGTGTGTCTGTTGTGTATGTGTGTTCAACTATATGCATATTTTTGTAAAGATATACAAGTTATTTCTTTTAGCTTTTTATCATATCTACATTACAACTTAACAAATAAATGTAATCGCGAATGATATGCAACATAATTAATTGGGAAATTGATAATAATTATAATGATAATTTAGCCGATGTCGTAACATGTCATTTTTTTTCAGAAATTCATTAATATGTGTTTATCTGTGAATTGAAAGTTTAAATAAGTATTTTTATAATATTAATTTTTTTTTATTTTACTTTATCTCGTTCTTATCATTCTTAAGCGAATAAAATGTTAATAAATTAATGTTATAAATAATTATTTGAAATTTAGTCGACCGGATTGGTAGAGTCTTTCGCACATGTTTCATTTGAATTTTTTTCTTTTTTATTTTATTTTCAATACCTTGGTATTAAATGTTTGCACGTAATAAAGAGCATTGTGATAACAATAACCGCATGATATTTTGATGATAAGGACGAAATGCTGACGTAGGATAGATATAAATCGATACACAGTTGAAATCTTATCGAGAACAGAGCACTAATGAAAATTTATTGACAAAGCTGAATCGTTGAGTTAACAATTTTATTTTTAGTAGATATTATACTTTACGTATTTTATTGGAGGGGGGGGGGCAAGAAAAAAAAGATAAAAGAAAAAAGGAAAATAGAAAAGATTTGATTGATATACACATTTTTCGTTCGTAGGAATATTTCGCATGATAGCGATGTACTCTTGTTAAATAAATTTAATCAAGTATCTCATTATTGATCATTGGAAAAGCCAATCAAGAGAACTTTCCACTTAATTTACGCGAACTTTGCTTCTACGAGAAATTTCTATTCGATTTATTCGAATTAGAGAATAAATAAGCTCTCAGCTAGTATATATATAATTCATCGCTAAGATCGAAATAAATGTCCATTAAAAAAAAAAAAAATAATAATAATAATAATCTACTTTTTAAACCAAACGATAACCTCGTCAACTTGTTTCGCACGATTAAAGACAAATCTTTCGTGGTATTTTAACTTTAAAGTAAATGTATTTCTCTCTTGTAAGCTTCAAATTCCAATATGACGTTGCCAAAGTTGCATATCAAATATATGACAAATATTTCAAAAACTCGTTCGCGGATCTCAAAAATAAATAAAAAAATAAGAAGAAAAAAAAATAGTACTTTACAACACACATTATAAGACTTTAAAAGAAACATTAAAAGAATCGATCGGACTATCGATACCATTCGGCTATCAAATCGTACATAATTAATTAACTCGAATCGAATGATATTACTATTTTAGCATTAAATTCCAATATGACGTATTTAAAGTATATATTATAATCAAAGACTATTTTTTTTTTAAACTCATTGACGGAACTAAAAAAAAAACCTTATATACATATATACATAAATCACATATGTGATCAAATAGATCGAACTATCGATTTCATTCCATCGGGAAGAGATCGATAAAAAAATAATAATAATAATAATAAAAAGAAGAAGAAAAATATTAGAAGAAAGTGAAATGTGATATGACGTGATTCGCAATGTTTTTCGCTCTCGTCTAATGCCGACGAACTATCGAAGAAGAAACAAACTGACAATGCAACGAGTGTGTGAAAAGAAGAGAAGAGAGAGAGACAGAGAGTGTAGAGGGAGGAAAGGGGGTGGGAGTGAGAGGTGAGGTCGACGGTGTCGTGCTCGACCAGCGGTGTGAAGAGAAGTGAAGGTGTACCACGTGATGTAACGCGTGCAATCACGATTCGAGCGCCTTCTTAAAAGCGAGAGAGGGAAAAACAGAAATCAAAAGAAAGAGAAAGAAAGATATATATATATATATATAACAATAAGAGAGAGAGAGTTCCTACTTGTGGGATCGAGAAGTTAATGCGCTTGCGCTCGTTCTCTATCCTAACAGTCGACCGTCAAGGACGTTCACCAAGAGTGCTAAGAACGGGGAATGAGCCCTGATCTTTTTCGAGAGAAAGAGAGATAGTAATAGAAATAGAGAGTGAGAGAGGAAGAGAAAGAGGGAGAGAAAGAGAGAGAGGGAGAGAAAGAGAATAAGCTTTCCGTCTACCCGTGAACCAACGAATTCGAGTCGATTCTCCCGTTCGATTCTCGATCCGGCCTCGATCGGCCTTGGATCGTATACATAAGTATTTATGTATACATATATACATATATACCGTTTCTCTATAAGTTGCGCACGCGAGCGCACTAAAGAACAGATTGTAGAACAAGATCAACCGATGATACTTTTCTAGTTCTTACTTCTTCTTTTTCTTCTTCTACTTTTACTTCTTCTATTACTATTTCTACCTTTACTTCTTATTCTACTTGTTTTTATTTTTTTATTTTCATGGACAAATCTTTCTGTTTATTTTGTTCTATTTTCTTTACTTATAATACGTTTTCTGCCTTGATTTTTTTTTTTTTTTTTTTTAATGTAAAATATATACAAAATTTATTGGTATCTTACTCTAATATTGTCAAATAAAAATTAGTTAATATATGTATAAATTAAATAATATTAAAAATAATCAACAATAGTTATAATTTTAAAAAACTCATCGACGTACGTAGAAGTGTTTTTACTTTTATTTTATTACGTAATATGCAATATAGAAAAAGATAATAGTGATGTCATATATAGAAATATGGTATATATCGTCGAAAACAAGAACATATAATAGTATAATATATTACTCAATCAAATAACATAAAATATTATGTTATACTTGCTAAAATGAAAAAAAAACAAAAAAATACTTTTGGGTAAAGTTAATCTATTAAATATATACAATACGCAAAATAGAAATAAATAATATTACACTATTAATTATGCTTAACACAAATCATTTGTCTCTCCTCAATTTTTTTTTCGATTAATATAAGTTTATTTTAAAAGGCTCATTAATTATTTATAAGTAAGATTTCTATACAAAAGTATCTTGTATTTAATGTTAGACATTAGAAATTTGAAGACGACAATGATATGTAATATTTTTTTTCGAATGAAATAAATAACGACATGAGTATAAGATCGGTTAAGAAAATCGAACGTTCGTTTGCCACTCTCAGCCCACTTTTACTTCGTTAGAAAAGTCTGGCCCGTATTATCAAGGCCATCGGGTTATCGATCAAAGCCGCGAGCAAGTCTCTAATAATACGAAAAACCGATCCCTTTCATCGAGCTCTCTCTCTCTCTCTCTCTCTCTTAATCGTTGAAAACTGAAACGTGCCTAACCTTATTTCAAAATTGCGTCTACGTCAAATCAAATCAAAAAAAAAAAAAAAGAAAAATCTATCGCTACGATTTAAAAGCACGCGTGCACCAACGTGTCATTGGGCAATAATTCATTCAATTAACGATTCATGTAATTACTTCATTAATACTTCGATCAAAAAATCACTGCAACGAAAATTCGAGATTTCGTTTGACGATGATTAACGTTGAAACTTCATTCTCGAAATTATATTAATAATCTTTAGTAAATTTGAAAAAAAAAACGAATTAAATAATTCATGAGTAAAAAAGGATTGTACAATTGAATAATAGGAGAAGTCATCATGATATAAGAATTAAGATAATGTATGAAAAAATACCATAAAAAGCAATGAATTTGACGGATATCGGCATTGGCTATATATATATTTCTGAATAATTTTATACGAAAGAATATTAATTCAACGAAATAAAACGCAGCCGTTAATCATAGTCGGTGGTAAAAAAGAGTAATTTAATTTGACGTTTTAGTCTTCATGATGCAATAACATTTTGTAAAAATTAACAGCTGTTCAACTATTATCTACTAGTTCGATTTTACTAGATATTTCTTTTTTTTTATCTAATAATCTGTTCTCCCACCCTTTTTCCCTCAACCCTCAAGAAAACATAAACCGTATGATTATGATATTCCTTTATAACGAAAGAATTAGAACGATATTAGAAATGCGATGCATTTTAGTGTCTGTAGTTTTCAGCACTGCAGGAGTTCTCTCACTCTCACAATCGGTGTACCTGCAAGAGCTGGTCCGTTCGTTTCGTTAACGTTGTGACGCTTTTTGCTGTGTGAACGCTTCTAAACGTCTGTTCTATCCCGATCCGGATTAGACGTTTGTAACGCTTCTGAAACGATCGGGGAAAAAAGTTTTGCATAATGTATAACCGTTCGGTGCAAAGCGGTACCGCGCTACGGTAAACGTACAAACCTATAGAACGTAGCTAACTAAATGCATGTATTATATGTACTAATACACATATATAGATAGATAGGTATATAGTAGCACCTAAGTACGTAAGTAAGTTAGCAAGTAAGTAAGTAAGTAAGTAACTAAGTAAGTAGTAAGTACGTACGTAGGTTCAGTTATGTACGTACGAATGCTGCCAACAAAATCAATGACCCGTACCAAAGCTCAATACGACATTTTCTATAGCAATGCTGAGAGAAAGAGAGACAGAGAGAACAACGAACCAACCAACTACCTTCTCTGTCCTCACGTTTCACCTACTATTTACCCCCTGCTGTTTCTCCATTTTTGTGTTTTTTTTTTTATTTTAACTTTTACCAGGACAAAATTTGAAATGTTCACATACTACTTCCATATAAAGAACAATCAACCCACCTCCTTTATCCCTCTCCCGTTTCATTTATTACTTACCCCCTGCTGTTTCTCCATTCTATTTGTTTTTTAATTTTATTTTAACTTCTACCAAGAGAAAATTTGAAATTTTCACATAATTTCTTAACTGTGAGAGAGAACAAACAATAAGCCGCAATTTTTTTATTTTTGTTCACGTTTCACTTACTTTACACCTTGCTGTTTTTTGCTTCTTTTTTTTTTATTTTAACAATTTGAATTTTTATATTGATGAAATGTTCATATTTCTATATTTTATTTTCATACAATTCATTCATTGAAACATGGAACACAGAAGAAAAAAAAATTATTAAGTTAGAATAAATGAATCGAATGGAAAAATATTATTTAATCTTGTTTTATTGTTGAAATAAGAAAAAGTAAGTTATTCCAACACCCCCGATTATGTGTGTGTGTTATGTGTGTATGTGTTATTATATTTATGAAATTATAATAAAAATTCAATCGTAAAGTCGTTCGACGAGTCTACGGGCACACACCTACCCAAGAGGCTCCTTTCGATTAAACTCAACGACATTTTTACGATAAGTCAACTCGCTTAATTTCTATACGAGTTGTTTCACGGTAGAGTTTGCCTCAACGATTACACAATTCTTGAATAATTATGATAAAAACCGGAGTTCTCAAGGCGGTGAATACGTTCACCAAAGAAAGTAGGTATACTTATGTATAATTTATATTCACCTATATGATATTTTGGGAGTTTTTATTTTATTTTTTGGGTAAAAACTCAACGTCAATTGTTCATACGATATAATCAAGTACATATTATTAATTAAAAATTATGACAAAATATATAAGTTTATTTAAAATCGTCCAAAATATAAATTCAAAATCATTTGCATTAAAATTCAACGTTGGTCGAATTATTTTTTTGAATGATATGCTTTTGGTACAAGTTATGTTAATTTGTTTAACGATGAATAATAATGTTACGATAAGAAAAATGATAATTATTTGTCTATAAATAAAATATGTAGACGAAAAACTAGCATTTAATTCTTTCTTTAAGCTTAAGGATTATTGGAACCTACTAGCGCGACGAAAACCCTTGTGCAAGTGTCGGGTTCTTCGGGTAGTTTCGGATTTCTATGGAAACACGTGCGACACATAAGAAGAAACAATACTCCGTTATTTTAAACGAAGTCGTTTTATGCATGGTCTTTCACTACGATCTTTACCCAAAAACATAAGCTGTACCCATCGGTTGACTATAGGGGGTGGATCCTTCTGCTATTTGTCAATAAGATTCATAATCTCCTTCCTTCTCCAAAGGGGTGTAGCTCATTTCTGATATAAATATGTGGAAAGAAGTAAGAAAGTGTCCTTAGTCTTCAGTCCTTAGTTAGTCCGTTAGTCTGTCTGTATCTATCTATTATATCCGTCTGTGTATTATCTGTTATTCTGCTTATTCAGTTATTCTGAAAATCAGTCAGTCAGTCGGTCTTATATTTGTAACTCTTTTGTATTCTGTATTTTTGTAACCACACCACCTTTTGTAAACTTATGTAAATACCGCTCGACATCACATCATTATAATTAATTAAATAAACTATCACACATATATCATTCATCATTAGTCATTTTCATTATTTCTCTCTGTCTGAACCCCACAAATATATCAATTTATTTCAAAATTATTTAAAGTAATAAGAAAGAAAATACGATTGGAAAATTCATTTGCATAGAATGGATTATAGTCCGATAATTTTCATGGATAAAATTCTGTTGATACAAGCTGTGTAAATTTTTTGAAACGGTTAATAATAACCTAACGATAAGAAAAATGATAAGTATTCATTTATAAATAAAGTGTATCAATTTTCTTTGAACTATTTAAAGAATTAAAACGGAATATTTAATTGAAACGCTTGTTCATATAAGATCTGCGCCAATTCGACAATAATTATTAAATGAAATTTTATGTGTATGATTAATAATACCTTTTAAGATAAGAATAATGATAATTATTCATTTATAAATAAAATAAATCAATTTTTTTTTGAACTATTTAGAGAATTAAGACCGGAAATGTAACGATTATTTCGCATAACACGCATGTTATTTATGCAATAATCTTATCGTAAAAATTTATCTTGCTAAAGTAAGTAATTTTCCCATGAATAAGTATAAAAAACAAAATACTTTGGTCTGGTCGATAATGGTGTTGGATAACAGACGTCAAGCATTCGTTTAAAAAAATATATTTACCAGTCGAGCGAACGTTAACACAGAAGCAAATAAGAGTCGTCTAACATATTGCTACATTATTTTAGTCGGAAAGTTTAGTGACTTCTGTTCGATAAAGCGTAGAAAATTGGTGGTATCGTCCAAGTTTTATTTCTACGTTATAATAATCACGAATGAGAATTTGTTATTTATAGAAACGTTATGGTAAAATTGTGTACGATACAAAAGTAGAATCCAACAACTTAAAAACTTCGTATTACGAAATGGTTTTGAATAATTGTCCAAATGTTGGGAACGCGAATAATGTTTACGACAGTGCCAAGATGTTTAACGTAACAACACGTAATTGGCATATACATTTATCTGACAGGTACGAACACATATATAAATGCAAATAAAACACATGTACATATAAATCGAATATTCCGTATTATGCCGGCCGATATGTCACGTGTTAACGAATCGACTTGGTATAAAATTTTGAATATCATCCAACTAATACAAAGTTCTATCCTTTATCATGTTCAATCGAAGCATGAAGCTTGCGTGATCGATCATCACGCGTTTTCTCTTCTATTAAAGTGTCCTACACAAATGTAATTTAAAATAAATCTAATGTCATTGAACAATTGAATTAAAAAGAAAATTCTAAAAAATGAAATTAAGATTCGTTAAATTACGAATGATAGGTTTATAGTGAAAATCATTCATTGGGACAATAGTATCAGTTAATATATATACACTTACGTATTGCTATTGACCCCAAGTTAACCTACTAATTTAAATATAAATTTAATGGATAAATGAATGTTAATAAGATTGCGATAGAAGATTGTTAGAAAATATAAGTGTTGTAAAAAAGGAAATACAGGTCGCCTTCCTACAACACGGCATCTAATAACACGGTTTCCTTTAAAAAAACATTTGTACAACACTGTACTTTTACAGCCGTGGCGAAGCTTGCCGTCTTAAAGATACAGTGTTACGGAAAGTATTTCTTTTCATTCTCTCATTCAAACAAAAGTCTCATACAATACGGTTTCACACAACACGGCATTTTCTAGGAACATATCTACCGTGTTATATGAGGGTTACCTGTATTTGTTTTCCTGTTATTCAATATAACTGTGAATTTGTTAAATTACAAATGTTAGGTATGTATACGGAAAATTGGAACAACAAAGCAAGTTTCATAGTGTCAGTTAAAATGTGCACGCACATATAATACTATTAACCAAAAGTTAACTTAATAGTTTAACTACAATATACTCGGATAAATAAATACGTAAAGTGATGTGTAAAAAGAAGAAAAATCTGTTTTCCTGTCACTTGATATAAATGCAAATTCGTTAAATTACAAATGTTTCGTTGTATACGGAAAATCATTGATTGGAACAACAAGTAAGTTTCATAGTGTCAGCTAAAATGTGCACGTATAATACTATTGACCAAGAAGTAACCTAATAGTTTAAAATACAATACATGAATAAATGAATGCGGATAGGATAGAGATAAGTTGTTAGGAAAGAGAAGCGGTTTAAAAGGAGAAAAATCAGTTTTCCTGTCACTTTGTAGTAATAATACTGTTTGCACAGTTACTGGTCGCTTTCGCGACCTTCCAGTCTTCGAAACTGGTGAAAAGCTAGGCTCATGACTTTTCCATTCAGGATCAGGGTGTGGTAGATAGTAGCTAACTCACAAGGTTGACTACATTCACGTTGTTAGTGCTATTATCTACCTGTTCGAATAAAACGAACGAATAAAACGAACGAATAAACGAACGAATAAACGAACGAATAAACGAACGAATAAACTAACGAACAAATTGTTGTGTGGGGGGGGATACTTGAAATAATTTTTTTCCTTTCTTTCTAGCCTATATGTAACATACCGACAATATTTCGCTATCTTTCATCAACTAATACTAAGTTACGTCATTATTTCCATTAACACGGTACAAAAGATTTGTATTATATTATATATATATTAGGGTGGGTCAAAAAAAATGACTTTTTTTTTTTCAAGTGCCACGGAAAAATGGGTTGCTAGACACCTTAAAACAATTCTCACCAAATATGAGCTCTTAATTTTAATGGGAAGATCTTCCGCATCGCAGTTTTTTATTTTTTTTTCAGTCTAATAGATTAAAATTCATACCTCATTATTTATTGATTGTACAGAAAAATGTTCAAAACGAATTTTGTAGAAAATTTAATGCTCTACAAAAAAGGTATCATATATTTTTTCCGTAAACCTCACCATTTGAATGATATTGAAGATTTAAATTTGATGATTTTTAGATAAATTACATTTTTGTTTAAGAATTTTATAATTCGACAATAAATGACTATTAAAAAGTGCACAATACAAATTTTTGTAGGAAATTAACTGCTCTATAAAAAAGGTGTCTTATGTTTTGGCGATTAAATTAAGCGTTCAAAAGATATTCAGAGACAAAAATCAGTACACATGAAAGTTTGATAATGATATATATATATAAGAATAGAAAGATATAGAATGATATTAGATAGCCTTGTCTTACTGGCCATGGGATCGATAAGAATTCTTAAATAATACAAATGTAACATCTCTCGTGGGATTAGTATGCATTCTTACCAGCTGTTTTATACCAGTAGAAAAAAAACGATCAATGTTTGATGAATCATTTGATACTAATATCATATATATACTTAATCCTTTGATCTCTCCCCTCCTTTCGTTCTCTCGAATGAAAAAAAAAAAACAAGAAAATTCAACGAGTTATATAATGTTATAAACTTCAACAGATAAGTTGATGTTGTTGAAACATATTAAAACCTTTGAATCTTTAAGAAACAATTGGATTTTCTTTTAAGCACGTACACAAACTTTTCTACGTAAATGCGTCATTTTTTAATAGACTTTTATAAGCCCCATTATAAAAGATTAAACTAATTAAATGAAGATAGTGAATAGTAGATAAACCGTGTAGGATAAATGCGTTACGTTATACTCGAAATATTCACATATAATAGTAAATAATGTAAAAAGAGCTGAGAAAGAGAGAGAGAGAGAGAGAGAGAGAGAGAGAGTGGGAAAGAGAAAGAGAAAAAGATGTGAAAGGTACAAAAATACCCGGGAGGCTTTAACGTCCAGTAGTCTTTCGACGAGTAAAAGCAGTCGCTGGAACTATTAAAGTAGCAACTACAATTTACGAAACGCGAACGATGTTGCGATAATGTCAAGAGCAACCGGTGCGTCGTCGGATTCCTCGCACGTGCTCAGCCGCACGACGAATCTATGGAGAAAGAGAAAGAGAAGGAAAATGATCCTTTTTCTTCTTATCTATTTAACATTTAGATAGATGATTGCAAACTCATTTAAATTGGCTTATAGTTGTAACTTAAATCATTGTATTCGAATCTATGAAGTTTATTTATACTAAATTGTTACATTAATAGTAATTATTTACTTATGTTTTATACAACTGATGATACTGTTGTATAAATTTCTTTTTTGTATAGTGAAATAGAAAATTTGTCAGATCGGTTGATTATTAGAAAAAGTATATTTATTTTATTAGAGAATATATTACTTTTGTATTTTTGTAATGAATTTTTTAATTTATGCTGCAATTTGTATATATATATATATATACAGTGTGGTTCACTCAACGTGTACGCCGTTATAACTTCCAAAATATGCGTTGCACGAAAGAATGTTATATATTATACTAAAGTTACATGGTTTAAAAGGGTGCTCTATGTAGTGCGTTAATTTTTTTATAGGTGGAAACGTTTCGGAGATTTGAAGGTTACCTTTGTTTTTTTAAACACAATGCTATATTTTTTATACCAAAATATGGTAGAGTATCGAATTTTTAATAAAAAAAGTACTGACCTTTATTAGCCTTAAACCTAATAGCTAACGAGTAATACCATTTTATATTACCTAAACATTTTCTTCACGTAATATTAAGTTATATATATATGATAATATACATATACTATACATAGTTAATAATATGTATATATACTATTGCATATGTAGGAATTGTTCTATAATATGCATACATTACACCTTACGGCTATCAAGACTTGTAATCTTGTTTTTTCATTTTGTATTAAAAAAAGAAAAAAAAAACGAAGAAAAAAAATAATCATCCTATAAAATGAAATGTTGTCTTGGATCGTATGAAAATGACAAAAACTACCGCTTCCGTCTAGATATGCATTATGCATAAACCCTTCCCCTTTAAAGTTCACACGTCGTTCATGGAAAATGAATATCTTATGTTAGTCGTTTGTAAGTGTTACACCTATTGTAAGCCATGAAATGGGCATCTTCAATAATCCTACTTCATAAATCATCATCGTGTAGCCGTTTAAATATCATTAGGTTAATGAATATCGTTAATCACTAATTATTATCCTTCTTTACAATCTCGAAAGGCACGATTTCTTTTCTTTGAATATTATCGACTATTATTAATCGATTCCCTATCAGAATGAAATTTTCATTTCAATTAAGTATATAGAATATATTAAATTTAATCTCTTAGATAAGATCGATAAGATCGATAGATTAAGATACGAAGAATTCAATAAAAACATTTCTCTTAAATAAATTAAGATTTTCTAATACGAGGAGGACATTTCTAATACGAATGTAATTTACTTTTTAGCTTATTTGATTATTTGAAATTATGTCAGAAAGATTTTTCCTCGTATAGAATTTTATTTATAGAAATAATATTACTCCATTTCCACCTGTAATATTAGTAATAATTGAAATTCGCTTGTAACGCAAATTTCAAAAATTTCTATTTTAGGATTATTTAATTTACAAATTGATATGAATTTTATTACAAAAAAAGAACACTTTATTGTTGGAAAAATATAACTTTACTTAAATCATGAAAAATCGCGGTCTGGCAAAAATATTTGCATCTACATAAAATATAATAAAAATATAATTAATATTATTTTTTATTCGTACTTGACCCTTTTTAACACTTTCCAGGTTATTAATTGTGTGACCGCTTATCATTTATGTCAAATTATATTGCTCTCGTAATAAAATGTTCTTTCGCAATTAAATTGAATTCAATTTCAAAATTGAATAATCTGAAAATATTTAATACGTATAAAAATTTAAAAATATTTTTCTGATAGGATGACTGAAAAGAAAAGGGATACAAGTAAAATTTTATTTAAATTTAAAATAAATGGATATAAATTAAACATTGTCTGAAAAATGTTACTTATACCCCCTTTCTTTTTCAGCTACTTAATTGACAGTAAGAGTACGAATATTCCTGTGATTCACTGTACACGCGTTAAGTGAATATACATATGTACATATACGCGTACGCAAATATACATACAGATGTGTATCTCTGTCAAGCATCTGTTATTAACATTCACTCAACGACCATTCGCATTCCTTGCCTGAAACGGGTCGTGCCAGATTTACTTAGCCTTTTACCCGACTATTTATTTCAAATACAATATTATTAATATTAATGAATTCTTATCGCGTAAATATTATGTCCGTAATCGTAATTGCGAAAGTTTATCGGTACGAAAGGAAGTTTTAATAGAACGCTTGTCAATCGATCGTATATATACATACTTATTTACGAGTTTAACTTTTATTTTATTTTATTTCTATGTTTAAATTGTTACTATGTTAGAAAATTCAATACGATTAGAAAGAAAAAGAATAAAAATTATACACAAAATTTTTTTTATTTCTAAAAATCATCACCCATAAAACCATAATATTCAAAATTATTTGATTTTCTTTTTCTTTTACGTTCATTTTTTCAATTTAAGCAAACAAGTAAAATGAAATATGATGTACTATGAATTATAAAGCTCTTAAATTATAAGATCGTCCCGAAAATGTCTCTTACAATTAGTGATAAGTTGCACAATATTGTAAGCGTAATATTTTTTATTTCATGTTATATTACAAAATAATATCGATTTTCTACTCTATATTACCTTTTTCTATACTGTATATTAATCACTATAAAAAATATTTTGTACGTAAAATTATTTAAAAAAATAAGAAAAAAAACATTATATAATTAATTAATTAATTTAAATATTAATTATATAATATTTAATTTGAAATAATTTTAAATTAAAAATAACAATTAATGTTCTTTATTTCTTTTTACATTGTATATAAAAAGAATGTTAATTAAAATAAATTTTAAGGGATCGTAAACACAAAAATAAATGTTCTGCTTTTTCTAATGACTTTTTTAACGTACAATTAATATTACCTACTGAAAATAACAATTAATGTTTTTTTTTGTTTCTCTTTCTATACATTGTATTTAAAAAGGGTAACAGATGAAATAAACCCTACAGTATCGTACATACACGGAAATAAGTATCATCTTGTAGGTATACAACAACAAGACGTCTTTCCTTCCCTTCTTCCTTTTCTCTTTTTCGCTCCTTTTCCTAATTATCTCAAACTCTCTCTCTCTCTCTCTCTCTCTCTCTCTCTCTTTCTCTTTCTCTTTCTCTTTCTTTCTCTTCTATTCTATAGAAGTACGGTAGCAATCGCAAAACCTTCTCGCGATCGAGATCTAGGTCAATCGGTTGCTTGGCAACCGAACTCGTTGTAAGCTCTCTTCCCACGCGTCATCACTAACCAATTGCGTTATACGCGTAACGTTTTGCCCATCGTTTTGTATCTGCCTTCCATCTTTCTATTTCCCCATTTCTTTTTTATTTCATTTATTTCCGTCTCATTTTATTTGAACTATCCAGAAACTTAATAACGATTAATATTTTTAATATGAAATTGTCTTTTTATTTATCTCAAGACCAACAACAAAATTTTCAAACAACCAAATAGCATAAGCAATAATGATTATACGATATTATAAGAATTGTTCTTGTAAATAAATATTTTTAAATTAACCAGAATTTTCCAAACAATCGTTAATTATATGAAAACTTTGTATTAAAGTATGTATAATATATCACGGCCCTGCATGGGGTTAAGTAATTAAATTTATGTATCGCTTAAATTTGATGCATAGCTTTAATATAAAGTTAAATTATATTCCTATGTACAATAAAAATGAACTAAAAATATGTAGAGATATGAATATCATAAATGAACAAAAGAAATCCTAAGTATTCTGTTAGATCAAAGAGGAGGAGATCCAATAGTAATATAATACTTGTAAAAATATATAAATAAAAAAATGAATGAAAATAGGATGAATGATAACAATGGAGTAAAAAAAAGAATAAAAGTAAAATAATTAAACAAATACTGTAAACCCCCAACGCCTTTTATTTAAAATGTGGGGTTGTATTAACAATAAACCAGTCTTATAATGCTTGTAAAAGTTTAAATTTGAATATTATATAAATATATGTTTGTATATTTGTGTATATTTATGCATGTAGATAATAAAAAAATGTCAGTCGTTGATAATTATTGTTATCTAAGTAATAATAATTAAAAAAAAGCCATTTAATGTGATACATAAATTTAGATTACAATTTCGTTTTCAAGATAATAAATAAAAAATTACTTTACAGGGGTATAATAATTATTCATGTAGACTTTCTATACATATGTATTTATATGCATAGATATAACTATAAATACATATTCGCATAAGCACGAAACTAACGCTATTTATTAACTAGTATGTCATTAGCGGGTCGATGACGAGGAGACGATGATTTCATTTTGATGCTTATGCGAGCAGTCCATAGTCGAGATTAATTAAACGACACTGCAAAATGTCTATCGGAAATCATGCGAAACTTCTCTCATGAAAATAATGGTTTTACAATACATCTATTTACCATTTAGGATTTTACATACTAAACGCCATTTCTCTCTCTCTCTCTCTCTCTCTCTCTCTCTCTCTCTCTCTCTCTCTCTCTCTCTCTCTTTTCAATATTTCCATTTTTTTTATATTGTCTATCTTTTTGGTGTTTTACTTTAATGACACAAATTTTTGATGTAGTATTTTTATTTTCGTTAGTATATTTGAAAATATTGCATTTTTAATTTATATTTATCTACAGAAAAGGGAGAGATAAAACGTTAACATAAAATTATTAATATTTAATGATCGAATTCGTTCTAATTGCATTTAAAAATACTCATCATTTAGAATTTTACATAATAAACAGCATTTTTCTCTCTTAAACTCTTCAATATTTCTATATTTTATTTTCTTTAGTTTTTAAAAATTGTTCTATCTTGGTATTTGATTTTAATGATATACAAACATTTTACGCATAGGGTTTTTATTCGTTTATGTATTTAAATATTGGATTTTTAATTTATATTTATCTATAAAACGGAAAAGTAAAACGTAGATGCAAAATTGTTAATATTTAACGATGCAAATTGTCTGATTCGTTCAAATTTTACATTAAAAAAAAGTTCACCATTTTAGATTTTACCTACCAAACCAACCCATTTCTCTCTCCTTAACTTTTTAATATTTCTATTTTTTCTTTTCTTTAATTTTTTAATATTTTCTGTCTTGATATTTTACTTTAATGACATACAAATTTTTGACGTAGCGTTTTTATTCGTTTATATATTTAAGTATTGGATTTTTAACTTATATTTATCTCTAAAGAGGGAAAATAAAAAATTGACGTAAAATTGTTAATATTTAACGATTGGATTCGTTCTAATTGCATTTAAAATATTACCATCATCAATGACATTTACTTTATTCTTTCGATTATTTCATAATACATAAATCAATATTTTTTCTTGTAATAATATTTGATGGGAAAACTAAATATTTACATAAAATAAAAATAATAACTGTCATTTATATAATAAAAGATATTCGAATATGGATTTATTTTGCGATATTTAAACGTGAATAAAAAATTTTTAGATAATTTTTTGTTAAACATATCATCGAAATATCACAATATCATCGAATACTATTGAAATAAATTTGTGTCCGTACTATTCTCCGTTAAATTTATTTTAACTGAAAATTCTTTTTTCTTAAAATAATATTATATTTGGAAAAGGGAAGAAAATTTTTGAGAAAGAGAGAAAAATCTACTCGATGAGATAAATATTCCGACGACTTTCGTTTTGTGAAAAATGGTGGTTAAGTGAAAATCGAAAAACAATTTTCTATAATACCTCGAACTTCCGGTTGAAAGTTTTACAAATATTTACAGTCGAAGTAAATACTTATTTACATTGTAGATATGGATGCACTCTACTTAAATAGTTATTGCCAACAATTCGACCACGGGTTTTAGCATCAAAGTTCAAAAGTCGTATAAGCAATTAGAAAGAAAATCTTTTAACATTTATCCTAAATATTCTATGTACTACTACGATTAACAAACAAATTTTCAACTATAAGAACAAAATAACTTTTTATACATTTAACGTGTTAATCGCCACGTTTATTTTACAGACTTTGCGGTAAAAGTCATCAATTTAAAAGATAAAATACAAAAAAGTAGATGCTGATAACCCACATAACCTTATTGATTAAAAAAATAAAAAAAAATAAAATTAAAAAGAAGAAAAAATGTTGGTCACGGGTGATTAACATGTTAAATTTCCATTATATGTGAATAATTAATTGTGGTGTAACACCACTGTAAACGACAACAAAAATTATTATCTTTTAAAAAATTTTGTAAGGACGGAAAGAAAGATAATAAAATAATTATATTCGAGGAAAAATAGTTGAACGTATATTAAAGTATACAAGAAAAAAGAAAATTATTGTTCATAAATATTAAAAAATAGCGGTACTAGAGTCATACTCCTGAAGCTTCTAAATTTTTCGACGGCACGCAGTGCACCTGGTACAATTTTGAATTTACAAAAACAAACAAAAATCACATAATCAAAAGGCTTATAGTTAATGAAATATTTAAAGGATTTATAAAATATTGATTTTTGTATGATTATTAGCAGGCATTTGAACGAAAACGTTCAATTTTCAATGAAAAAGTGGGGTAATTACCTGTTATAACAAAAAAAATGTTTAAATTAACTTATCGAAAATCCCATAAGTATTTCACTTCAAAATATTGTTTTAAAGTTACTGTTAAAAATGCAAATTAATGGAATAAAAATTCATTGTGTTTTGATGCGTGTCGTTTTATAAAATCGTGTTCCGAGAAAAACGCCTTTAAAGTTTTGAAGTTAGTCTGAAAAAATGAAAAATTTGAATGTAAAAAGATTTTTATCATTAGTCTGATATGCCTGGAACATAAAGTTGCTTCTTTCAAAGTTGAAATATTCTTCAATATTTTTTTAAGAGATTTTTTTTCGAATAACATTAAAAAAATCCCACCTAACTGGTGTTAGTAAAATCTAACATCATAACGGCGGATGGTTAAATTGAAAATTAATTTTAAATCATATTATTTATTAAATTTTCATTTAAACGATGCATACATTTAAAAAAGAAAAAATAAACTTGATTGAAAGAATAAGCTAATAAGAAATAATGAAAATATTTCGTAAAAGAGAATATAAGGGAAACTTTCTAGTTGATAAAACACGCAAGTTGTTTCAACGAATATAGATAAAGACTGATTATTATTTCAACAAAAGTAATCGAGCTTAATTGATGATACTTGCTTAGTTAGGCGTACTTGTCATTGTTACCAAAGCATTGACATTGAAATGAACGTATGATTAGAATAACCTTCTTGTTTACGTCGTTTGTCTTTCACGTATGTAGGTGTGGTTTTAACTTTACGTAGAAACACCGACAATATTTAATCGCGCATACTAGCCACACACACTCGCATACGTACGCATATATATAGAAAAAGGATATTCAACAAAATCGAGATATTTCAAACTTTCATACAAAACACTCGCACGTCTTTCATAGAAAACAATTTACGAACAAATTACAATAAAAATTCTTTAGAAACAAATGTTGAGATAAGAGTACATTTAAAAAAGTGCATAATAAATTAAGTTTATGAAGAAAGGTTTATATAAATGTAACACATGCTTTTTTTGTCGAGAAATAATTATTTTAATTAATAAAAATAAGAATGTATTAAATGAAAAAGCCTATAGTGAAACAGATAAATTTATGACAAACGATTAAATGTATCTTTGAAGTTCTTATGTACACTTTTCCGTGGGATATAACAATTTGTGCATAAAGCAAGTTTTCTCTTTGTGTAAATACGTGATATTCGAATGACATCTCCTATCTCTCTCTCTCTCTCTTTCTATTCTTTTGTAATTCTCCTTCCTTTTCTTTTATACTCCATTCCTGGTTTTATTCGCTCGTCATAATACTATGAGGAAACGTAAAGATATTATTGCTTTATTATAGCTCATTATGATATATTACATCGTCGTTTTAACTCGAAACACCTACGAGGACGAGTAAAAAAACATTATTTCAATTTAAAAGCTATTCTCTGTTTATATATCTGCATATTTTAATCAAAATTTTAATTGTAATTAATTATATAGGTTAACATTACGTAAAAAAATTTTAATAGAACATCTTGCTGACGTTAAACTACAAATAATATTTTGTATTCCACCGTACTGACACAATGATTAATTTAATTAACAAGTCTTTCATTATTATTATTGATATTATTAATTAAAAAATGAAATATATAGTATGATCAACTAGATAATGAATAAACAGGTGAGCCGAGATTCGATTATTGCGTTTGAAAAAAATATTTCGAATTTAGAATTGGAGACGAAAATAGTGTGTAAATATATTTTTGCACACTCACACAAATACACACATATATATTGTTAACTAATTTTGATAACGAATAACTCGTAAATAACAGTTCACGCAAACGTATTTCACTAAGATTGAGCTTTCTATGTTATCGCAACGACACGTGTAACGATAACCGATGTACAATACTAAAGCAAAATCATGTTCTTCGATGCAGATCGATGAATCTTTTCTTCTTATCGATCGTTTGGATAACCTTTTGATTAAGATGTTTTTACCTTATCTTATTTTTTTAATTTTTATTTGTGAATATACATTGATAATTATACTTTTATATGTATATTAATTATTCTGATAATCTGAACACTAAATTACTTTTTATTTTTAATATTCAAATATAAAGATATTTTTGTTTAGATTATAATTTTTTTTTGAACGAAAAAAATAACACAATTGTTTATAAATCAAATCACTCTGCTTTCAATTAACAACAACAAAGGCAACAACAACTTATTTATTAATCTTGATAAATAATATAATTTATCTTAAAAACATTTCTATTGCATAATGAAAATTATTAAATGTCAAATATGTTGTATCTTTATCTTATAAAAATATTTAATTAATAATTTTTATCACATGTTTCTACTTAGTAAGAAGAAATAATTTTAATATTTCGTATGTATATATGTTAAGTATATGCATATATATATATATATATATACAAATATGTACTTATTATTAGATCTAATATATACATAAGCAATTGAAGTCGATGCACCGAGTGTAGAAGCAACAAGTGTCAGAGAAAATTAAAGGAGAAAGAGAGAAAGAGAAGGAGAGAGAGAAAATGAGAAAAAATTTCATCTGTAACCTTTAACCTTTGTTTTTCAAAACATATATCTATAAAATACTTTTTATCTGTTTTTATATAATAATTCTATAGAAATTCGTAAAATTATGCTAAAACTTATCCATCCATATAATTGAAAATTTGTTAACACATATATAGTATAACACATATTTATAATATTTCTATAATATTTTCACAAAGTTTTTATTATTATTAAAAATAATAATGAATTCAAGTCTACAAAAAAATATGAAAAATGAATTTTATGATTTATTTTATATTACAATGATATATATGTAAGATTTATTGAATTAAAATAAGAAAAATGTTTATTATAATATAAGAAATACTTAAATATTAAGGTTTGAGATAAGAATCGGAAAGAAAAAGTAAGTAATAATAGTTAGAAAACACTCGTATAATACACACTAGTCACACCGAATCAAGAAGGCGAAGATCGCCTTCTTCGCCGCGCTTATATATTCATTCACCCCACCAATGGTCCCAATCACTTCCGTCAATCATTCTCGAAATCTCCAGACTATTCCCAACCGATCAAACAAAAGACTTCTTCCTTATTTCCGGTTCGGGAATATTCGAGAGATTTCACACACACACTCGTATTCTTACCGCTACAAGTACTCACATTCATACTCATATCGCTGCGTGCACTCACACTCATATCCATATCGCTACATACTCTTACACATCTTTCACGTTCATCAATTGTTTTCATGCACACCAACACTCGCACTCTTCGTCTTTCTCTCACCCTTACATATATAATCAAATAAATCATAAAACAAATGTATATAATTTGTTGACTTAAGTTTGATCGAGATTTTTTATACATATTTTGCATATTTCCTGCTTGTAAAGTATACAGAATTCGAAATAGGTGTGTTCTCGCTGATATGTTGTGTGTGTAGAGCTACCTGTGAAGGTCAGATTTGTCTACAAAAGACATATCCAAGTAGTGTGTATGGTCTGGGATAATGAAAGATTACTTAGCTACTGAACTGTATGACCTCGGGATGGGCCATAAAAGTATTTTCCTTGATAGAATTGCATCATGATTCTTTCTGAAAGGATGGTATATTCCAATGTCTATGCATCAGCACCGGATGAGGGACATTCGAGACCAATGGGACGTTTCATTCCCTTCCGTAATGTTTTTTTGAGAAGGAAACCTCGTTCCCATTTCCATGTATTTTATTTTCCGTATATATGGGAATTTTTTTCGACGGGTCTAAGAATATTTCAAACATCTTGAAGTACATGAGTTAAAATTAAATTTTTTTTTAATTAATACTATTTATTAGTTTAATAAATAGTATTAAATAATACTATTCCTAACATCTACGGATTATGAATAAACGTAGTATACTTTCAAATATTTTTTAGACTAGTGTATTTTTGAAATAAATTCCTCTATGTAGATTCAATATGCTGCCAAAAGACTCGTTTTAACAATATCGAATGCTCATAAATAATAAAAGTTAATTTATAGAAAAAAGGATTTAATATTAATTAAACATTTCCTAATCGTCTCAGTAAATACTATAATCTTCTTAAATATTGAACCCTATTTTTGTTATCACCCTATATATGTATATATAAATACAATGTATATACTTTATATATAAAGGAAGTTTTATAATATTTATTATAAATCGATTTAATTGCGAAATTGTGTTATAAGTTACGGAAAAATAAAAAAAAACTGAAAGAAGTTTGCTTTAGTTGATTTTCTCGTAATTGATTAGAAAATAGAAATGAAAGTAAACAAAAAAGAAAAAGGAATACGAGTAATTATAAATGATCGATGGTAGTTAATATGATAGTCGTGATAAAAAAATATTAATAAAAATCTAAATTTAAAACGAAGAAATCTTATCCCAGTTTCCACAAAAAAAAAAGGAAAGAAGACAAATAGTTTTTCAATGTTCTCTCGATGTGTGTTCGCACAATGTTTTATTCGATTTTTTTATCTTTTTTGATTGCAATTGATCCAATCGAAGTATCTCTTTTCTCTTGACGACTAAATCCAACGGAGAAAACGAGTGGATGGAATCGGATCGAACGGTAAACAACAAAGTCTTCTGTGATTATTTGCTCGTTTATCTGCTCGTTCTGATAAGAACCCTTCTCATTCATTCGTTAGCTCACCACTGGCATACTATTCCAACTAACGATAAACACGATAAACACGATAAACACACATACACGTAGAAATTTTTTTCCTTTACTATTTAAAAAAATATTTGTTAACACGGACTTTACAATGTGTACGTTGATGATGCATCGATATACTTAGAAAATAAAAATTTCGTAGAATCTTTGAACGATTAGAATTAATACGTTAATTTATACGAGGATTGTAGATGATCTTAGATACTACCCTATTAGTACAAAATATTTAATACACGCGTAATTAATATTAAAAAGACATTGAATCTCTTTTTAATACACATCATGTATTCAATATTTTGTGCTACTAGGATATATTTTGTTTCATTTCAAATCGTGGCCCTTTACGTTAAAACATGTAAAACTTGTATCGCAGTTAACGTTGTAATAATTTGTTAAAAACAAAAAGAAAATAAATATAATTTAACATTAATTTAAAATAAAATTATTATTTACGCAAATTTATAATGTTAAAAAAAAAAATTTAATTTAATTAACATCATATCTATCGAAATTTTTAACGTAAATTTACGTACATACTTAACACCGATCAAATGATTCTCGTCTCAAACATGAGTTATATTTTCTTTTCTTTTTGCTTTGTATTAAATGCAATTTTGTAAGCACAATTGTAAAAAAAAAAAAGAAGGAAAAGGATGTACATTTGATGTCTCAGAAATTCCAATGAAATTCTTGTTCCGATACATCGACGTTACCTCTTTGATAATTATACAAGACAGAACAAAAAGAATTGTTGACTCGTATCAAAATAATGATTTCGAAACCAAAATAATCGTTTCCTGTTTCTCCTCTTTTTTTTCTACTCTCCTCTGCTCCTCCACTGACCTCTCTACTCCCAGACCTCTTAAAACAGAGAATTACCGAGAATAGAACATTCATTCGTATAGTGTTAAAATATTTTATGAACGTTAATCACATTCCCCCGTATATTTTAACTAAGAAAAAAAAGGAAAAATACAAAAAAGAAAAAAAAGAATAGGACAATAGAAAACTTAAATACAAATGTTTCATTTTATCTTTTTGTTTTTTATTCCCCCTTTTCGAGCATTCAACGTATGTATCTTGTCGGGTACGTGACATTTTTTGTTGCTAGTTCGTTTATTTCAGTTGACCGGATGTATAAAATAAAGATCGAACGTGTAGATAAAAAAAAAATGTCCTCCGGTGAGTAATTAGCTGCAGTAATAAACCAATTTAACGATCTAACATTTGAAAAATCTTTTACACTATAATTTGCCACGATGACCTGACAAGACTATACATAAATTATAATTTTAAAGAATAATAATTATTCATTAATTATTACAATTAATCTTATATTTGTATAGAAAAAAAGGAGTTATTAAAAAAAAAAAAAAGAAAAATTTAATCTTACATAAATTATTTCAATTATTTATTCGATAATATTCTACGCATGTTTGATATATAAATTTATTTATGTAATACTTGTTACGAATTAAGCGATTGATAACGAGCATTATTCATAATAACTAACAAATTTCAAAATTGTAATCAATTGAAATGTTAAGATTAAATATTTTCGAACGTTGTTTTCTACATTCAATTAACAATAACGATGTCTGATTTTGTAGGTCATTATTTGAAATGAATTTATTATTTAATCAATCAGTCTATATATATATATATATATAAGGATAATAAATGTACATCGTAATCAATTACGGTAAATTAATGCATGTTATTCGAGAAAATAATCATCCTTGTATTCAATTTGCGATTCAATATTTATGGTAATAAGTTAGAATTTTTAGAGAATCTTAAAAAAAGAAAAAAAAAGAGAAAAATGATCTATTGTTCGAATAAAATTTTTCTCTTCGCACACCCACTCCAACACACATGTAAATAAATAAATATATATTTATATACTATACAAACTTTGCAAAACAAACAAGAAAAAAAAATTAAAAAAATATGATTACAAATAATAAAAAAAAAAGAAAAAAAATCGGTGATAATATCTCAGCTGGTGGTAACAAATGATTCGTATTTTTGTATTTCTTACACGTTATTTAACTTTTCTGTTGTTTACTATGAAAAGAAATATCTTATACATCGACAACGAGATTCGCTTGGTTTCCTTTATTTATTTTATGCACTTTCGATCCTCTTTCAATTATTTTTTTATTTTTATCTTTTTAGTAGTACCAATGCATATTGCAAAATAATATCTCGCAAAAAAAAAGGAAAAAAGAAAAAAGCACCGCAATACTCGATTGTTGATTATCAGCCAATCAAGGAATAAAGGAAGGTCTCGGTTCGTTAGATACGTTGAGTGAAATAAATGATTAACAATTTACAGTGTATGTATATTTCTATATATATATATAGAAAATAATGATACTATATACGTACATATGTATGCATCCATTTATTATAAATGGACGAGTGTGTGTCGTCCGACATGATTTTACGATGCTATGTATTTACTTATTTTTTCAAAACTTTTATCTCTCTTAACTGATCGATGATTATTTCTATTAATAAAATTAGTAATTGAAGATAAAACGTCATTATCTATGTATGTTTATACTTATTTTTTTTCCTAAGGATGTATTGGTTTCTTTTTCTAACATAATCAAAGTATATTAATAAAAAGTATACATTAAATTATCCTGGAAGCTTGTACCAATTTTTACTATTTTTTTTATATGGTTTATTACTAATATATAAATAAAATAATAAGTGTAAATTATAGAAGTGAAGATAAATTTTAATTAAATTTCAATAAAACTTAATCAGTGTCGTATCAATCATTTCCATCGTCGTTACATTAATTTCATGATATATTGAAATTTAATAGATTGTTGTTTTTTTTATCTTATCGCTACGTTAATTTGCTAATAGAAAGAAATATTAAAATTAATATTCTTATTTTTTTGGTAATATATCAAAATTAATATTCTATCATTTATGATATAAATTGAAATTATAAATACACGCATATATGTATATAATATGAATTCGTATTTATGACTAACGTTAATTAAATAAAAACAAATATTTATTTATTAAATATCTAGGGTATATCTCGTAAAGTAATGCATCGTTCAAATTTACCCAAGAAAAAAAAATTGTTGAATAACGCATAAATATTTACCACAGTAGACCCATAATTACATAATTCAATGATATAGCAACTTCTACGTGTTTTACTGCGTAATAAAATATTAAATTAATTATTAATTATAAATCGATACGAATTTACTAAGCAATTCAAGATTATTATTATAAAAATAACAGTAATGGAAATGACAAATTTAGATCTAATACAACAAATTGTGAACATGCACACTCATTTTGTATCGTCACAGACGACATGATCGGTCGAATATTTGTCTATTTCCTGGTGTTTTATTGTTTTCTCTTCTTTCCTCAAATGTCCGACCTTCAGAAATCATGCAGCAAAAGTGAATAAAGCGGATGGACGACACCTACGATGCTGCTGCTGCTGCTATTGATGGCATATTACATATACACACACATATTATGATTTATTATTACTCCTGTATTATTTTCTAAATATCACCAAAGAATACGCTGTTTTGTTTTCCTACTTCTTCTTTTTACGCACGAGTGTGTCGTTTTTTTTTAGCGATAAAAAGACTCATTACGACATATTCACAAATTATTCCAACGTTTTTTTATATACATATGTATGTGTGTGTATGTATTTATACGTAAGTATTTGTCCTTTGATTACATACACATATATAAAACAACACATTTAATAATTTTCATTAATTCTTCCAATCGTTAAATATACACGTTCATATATTTAAATGAATATTTCAATAATAATTGTATGGCGGTATGATTGATGAATGTAAAATCTTCTTTAAATACGTATCATTATTATTATTATTATTATTATTATCATCGTCATCATCATCATCATCATCATCATCATCATCATCATCATCATCATCNTTATTATTATCATCGTCATCATCATCATCATCATCATCATCATCATCATCATCATCATCATCATCATCATCATCCGGTTATAAACATATTTAAACGAACTCATCTCATAGTTGGTGGTATTGCTTATAATAAAGGCAACAATATGAATATTCAATTTCAAAAAGGGAAAATTTATGACGCCAATGATAATGAATTCATTTTTGTAATAACAGATAAACGTAACTGTGTAACGTGAAATTAAATATTATCTAATGATGATAATAATAATAATAATACGTTTATTTGATATATGATTAACGGAACAAAGGGATTACTTACAAATGAAACATAAAATGAAAGAAATAAAAAAGAGTGGCACATTATAGCAGTCATGACCATCGATAATGAACTAAACATCGATCAAAGAAAAAAAACAATATTAAAATTTTTAAATAAGATAGGGAATAATTAGAAAATATGAGAAAAAAATTTATAATAAATAAATAAAAATAATAATATAATATAATTATTATATTTTTACAATTTTTATAATTTTTAAATAATTTATTTTAAACACGAAGAAAATTTTGACTTAACTCGATAGAACTAAAAATAACAATAAAACATAAGAATGAAAATGAAATCACATAATTGCAAGTGATTGTTTGAACCTGGCTCGTGAAATATTAATTAATAATTTATCTAAAATATATTTAATACTACCAAAAAGGTCGTGTTTTTTTACCGCGTTTCTGAAATAAACAGTGCATGATTTTATTATATGCGAACCGTACCCACATTGCACATTGGCTCCAAATCCGCGCAACCTCAAAAAAAAAAAATTTTTTTTTTGGGCTTTTGACCTGTAAAATATGTTTAACAAATCCTGTAGCATCTTTATAAGCCATTTGTTATAAATAAATAGAGGGACGGAAAGAAATTTAGGGTTTTCGAAAATAAAGTTCTTTGTAAAATCTTCGGTGCAAAACGCGATGAGGAGACGGCCGAATGGAAAAAACTCCATAACGTAGAAGTACACCGACTGTACAACAAACCGGACATCATTAACGTCGTAAAATCACGCCAATTAAGATGGGCGGGTCAAGTGGTGCGCATGAGAGAGGATCGAACGGCGCATAAAATACTGGTCGGTATACCGAACGGAAAAAGATCACTGGGTAAACCGAGATGTCAATGGGAAGACAATATTAGGAGAGATCTTAAGGAAATAGACTACGAAAACCACGAATGGAAGGATTGCACTCAGGAACAGAAACACTGGCGGGTGTTAGTATTTCCGGCAATGAACTTTCGAGTTCCTAATGCCAATTTATAATAATAATAATATTGCAATCTCAACGATTTTAGCTCTAGAGTGGAGATGTTTGAATAATTTTAAAACCCAAGAATCGGTAACTTGATTGATTGTGAATGAAAAACACATGACTTTTACATTTTTTACATAAGACACTTACAGAGAATGGCAGAAAATACGGATGCAAACTCCAAATTGTAAAAGACAAAACTTTAAAGTATCGGACACCTTTATATACACTGGCTTTCAGTTTCTTAGCAAAAATTGATGTAAATTCTGTATCATTTTGCGTTGTATAACGATTTCCACTAAACTTTTGTTTCTTATGATGATCAGGATTAATATTATCCCCTTTACTTCCTTTTAAATTACTCATTGCGGAAACTAACAACTTGTAAGCTGAACTCTGATTTCGAACTTATTTGTCGTAGCTGTTAAGCTTTACAGTGCCAAACCAAGAACTAAAACTATCCTTAGCCCATTTGCATCATGACTAGAATTAATTTTTCTTTTTCAAACATCCGCGACATTCAACTGACGACTGACCTCGTATCACCGTTCAAATGCTCACAGATAGAAAAACAAATGCTTCTTATATTCTTCCGCTTCTATGCGGAATATTCCGCGCTTGGTGATAAAAGACAATCGCAGCTCGCAAATATATCCACAATTGAATACAAATGGGTTAAAATTTCAAAATAAGTTTGAAAAAACATATAATCCTCTAAATTTCTTTATATAAATATATATATAACTGTACATTTGCATTAGAATGCCTCCGATTACAAGCCAACACGTCACAATATGCCCGGTATCACACCTCTCAACTAACATAAGCTCTTCTAACAGCTGTAACTTTCCAACAACTTCGAATATTGGAATATCATTTTACCAATATATTCTAAACATGTTTAGGAATCAATTTAAAAAAAAAATGTCTATTTTTTCAACCCATCACATGGGGTGTGACCCCTTTTATGTTAGTAACCATTTCTTTCTCAGGATCGTTATCTTACGCAATAATACAGTTTTCTCAATAAAATAACGCTGCTCTCGAGTGTCGACCGCAGAACCTCGGTTCTCTCGCGTTAAACTCGAGTCAGATTTCTCGAGGGCCTGACTACTAACGGGAGCCTGTGTGTTGTTATTGTAGAAGTATCTCACGAGTCATTACTATATCTCGAACAAAACCGATATTTTCTGAGTAATACGTGGTATCAGATTTTTAAATCGTCCTTCCGTTTCTTACGGGACTACACACGAATAATACCTGTACACACACAAACACAAACGTACACACATACATATCATATATACGTAGAAATCTTTTTTTTTATCAATTACAATTGAATAATTTCAATAACATTTAATTAATATAGTATTAATCATCATTTTTATCATCGTTATATTAATTACGTGAAATATATTACAATTGAATAGATTTTTTTTCTTATTTATCATTTCATAATATGTCAAAATTAAAATACTGATTTATTTCTATCATCGTGTTTATGTTTAATTTAATACATATTTACAATCAATATTTTTTTGATTGACGATATTTCCAAATCAATATTTCAGATCGATTGACAGATATTAATCTTAAGATATGAATATACCTGAAATATATTAATTAACGTCCATTTCTATGATAATATAATAGAAATAAATATTAAAATCTTTGAAATATTTTTTTTAACTGATATTATGTCCAAATTAATATTCAATCATTCGAGATACATATAAATTGAAATTTTATGTACGCATACATTTATTCGAAATGATTGGAAAGTCACGTGGGTAAATTCTACACGTGTATGTACGCGTGTATTGGCAATTCCGAATGAAAGTAGAGTTAGCTCCTTTTAAAATTCGAGGTAAAGTTAAAGTCGATTGAGCAGTTAAATTCGAAAATCGATCTCGTAAAATAGGTTTTCCTTGCCTTTTCTGAGAAAATCGTATTAAGAGGATCGACCGAATAAGGATTTGCCGAATGCATTTGATGCTTTTATTAGTATATATTTTGTCTGTCTTGTTCTATTCTTGTATATGTAACACTGTGTAGCCCGTATAGTCGGTATAGACGACAAATTGATCATTCAACGAAATAACTTTGCTTGTCTACGTTCAAGACCTTACGCAACATTTGATACGCTTGCATTCGCTCGACCAATAACTTTTCACGCTCACCTTTTATTCTATATCTGTCTCATTCTTTCTTTCCCAACGAGAATTTCTTAAGTATAATAATTAATAATTACGTTTGATCGGGCTTACAATCGCTAGATCGATAACTTACTATATTATATCGTATAGGATATGACATATAATATAATACTACGGTATAACGTTAATTTGTATGTATGTGTGTATTTGTGTTATTTAAAAAAAAATTAATATATCTATATGCAAATTCGCATATATGAAATAAAATGCAGTATTAAATTATAGTATATATTGTAATAAAATATTATATTCTAGTCACATATATATTTTAATAATATATAACATTGCATATATATATATTGTATTATAACAAGGCTTTTTTATAAAAGGGGATTGCATGATAAAATTTAAAGATCGCAGAACTTTTAACAAAACTACAAAAATGTCTGGACGAGCAACAACCAAAATTTGAAAACTAGTTTGGCAACATTAATCGTATAAATACATCTGTAAATTTATGATAGTAAAAGACAAGATATTACAAAGTCTATTGATTAGGTATTGTATTAATTTTATTTAATAATCACCATAAATATTTATCAATTTGATTACCATGAATATTAATCAAATAAAAGAAAAAAAAACAACATAAAATTTATGAGTATGATTCAAGGATAAATAATTTAGGTGAAACTGCACATATCTTCTAAGCAAGGTTAACTACCCTTAACTAATTAGCAATATATTTAAGAGAACCTAATAACATTACGAATTTATACAAGCTATGCGTAAGTAAAATTGAACAAAAAATAAAAAAGAAGAAAAATAATCTTAAATTTTTTTTCTCCACTTTTCTATCATTCTGTGTCTATCTTTTCTACGTAACCATTCGAGTTATACTGGCAAAGAAATAAAATCACTTTTTATAGCTTTGCTAATTACCGCAAGAATGTTAAGAATCCGAGCGACCGCGAAAACAGAACGTATTTCTTTGATTGTGTGTATTCCTTGACTTAACTGTACATATGTGTATATATGGACGAATAATAAAAAAAAAATCAATATTGTATATGCAAGAAAAGATATGTTTTAAATAAACAAAGAAACATACGTATAAACGAAAATATTTTAAGAAAAAGTGAAAAAAAAAATAAGAAAGAGAAAATGAAAATGAAAATGTACGAGTTGATGTAAAAAAAATCGAAACGAATAAACAAAAAAATGAAAGAAAAATGATAAAACTAAAGAGAGACCATATTTAGGAATAAAAAATATATACGAATAAAGATAAAAAATAAAAAATAAATTAAAAATAAATCGGGTCAAGTTAATAAATAAATAAATTTAATAATCGAATATAAAAATTTTAAAAATTTGATCTTCTTTTGGTGATATAATTATCCACTATTAAAATATATAAACGGGTTCTTCGATTTTTTATTTATTAAATTTGTTAATTATTACATTATTTTTATAATTATTTTAATTTTTTCTTCCAAAGGTTTCAGGGGTAGTGACAATTTCAGAAATTTGCTATCTACGCGTGAAAGATAAAAAGATAAAAATATTCGCAAGTTGGTGATATCGCTATAGGTTTATCCCAAGTCCAAGCCTTTGGCTATCAGAAAGAGAGAGGTAAAGGCAAAAGAGAGAGGGAGAAGGCAAGAGAGTTGAAACCAGGCTTGCACCAATCCCCAAGAGATAATTCTCAAAGCTTATTATACGAAATATCAAGGCCTTGCCTTTCTATGCTCTGACATGTAGAAGAACGTGGACCTGCACTTACTCTGTCTATATATGTGTATATTTGTGTTTGTGTAAGTACCTGCAATGAGAAAGAGAAATAGAAAGAGATACATATATGCATGATACGTGTATACACAAGTGTATTCTATTAAACTTTTTTTTTCTTCCATTACCTACACCCACGTTATAAACTTTTAAGTTGACTTTGTAAACAAATATATGTTAACCTTTACATGTATGCAATTATTATGAATAATTATATTATATTATATTATTAATTTTTTTTTATTCTATACGTATTGATGAATCTTTCCATATGGAAAAAACAAATGAATTTATTATATATATTTATTTATAATCGGTATAATAATTATTTTGAATAAATTTCTTTCCTTTTTAATTATATTTTTTACATTAAAAATTGTTCTATTTTATAATTGAATACATACTAAAGCATCTTTCCATATGGAAGAAACATATAAATATTGTACTGTAAAATTATATTTGCTCATTTCCAACGGTTATAATATTAATTATATTTTTTCGGGATTATTTTATGGTGTATATAAAATATTACGAAATTGGTTTGGAATGTAAGAAAATTTGGCCTCCTTCGCACGACTTTCTTTGTTTTCGCCCTGTGGCACATTGACCATTTCAAAAGCAGTCGGTGCAAAAAAACAGTTACGGTATTACTCAACTACTCAATCGGTCGGCCTTTCACGAATATCGTACCAACTTATATATAAACCCATGTACATATATATATATATATATATATCTACGTATATATATATGTGTGTGTGTTTGTGTATGTGCGTGTCTAAATTAATTTAGTTGGATCAANTATATATATATATATATATATATATATATAAACATAAAATTGAGAGAATGATGAATCCAATAAAGCTTGGAAATTGGCCTGTCTTCTTCTTTACGTGAATACACACATACATACATACATAAATATATATAATAAATTATATAAGAAAATAAGGGTAATAAAATGAAATTTGAAAACAAACAAAAACAAAAATTAGAAAGTAATAATTAATAGAAAAAATTGTACAAGTTTTATAGAAATAAATTAAATTAACATTAATTTAATAATAAATGCAATAAAATAAATGATTAAAGTCTTCATTTTCTTGTTCACAAGATTGAAAACAATGTCAGACTTTGTTCTCCAACATTTTTATATTGTTCCAAGTTTCCGGGGTTAAGGTTCGAGTCTATCCAATACTTACAATAGAATAGAATAAAATATTGTAGAAACCAATTGTTGTCCGATAGACTGCAGCGTGAAATCAGTTATCTGTTGCACGCATGTATTTATTTATGCATGTGTGTGTGTTGTATATATTGACTGTCAAAGTTGTAATTGTGTTTTTCCTTTAAAAACAGGAAACATGAAATGAAGACACTGACACAGACATTATCTATTATGATGACTAATATCCTTACAACTTCGATATATATTTTTTATCTTTTCTTTTTTCTTCTTTGTTAAATAGAAATACTTTATGAGGAAATGATTACCTTAATAGTTAAAAATAGAGCCCGAATTTTTCATGTTATCTATAAGATGTAATATTACGATATAATATGTATAACTATATACACATCACATCATTATTATTATTATAATAAAAAAATACATAAATATCTTTATAACTGGGACATATTTTTTCTTTATTTTCTTTTTTCTTTTCCTGAAGAATAAAATATGCAAGAAGGAACAAATTATTATGATAACTAAAAATAGGAACTAAAAATATGACCCACAAAAATCTTATCCATACAATATAATATTAAAATATAACTAATATATTCATGTTATTATAATAACAGTAAAAAGAAATAAATATTATATACATATATAAAGAATAAAAAACCTATTTAAGATAAACAAGATAGATAAAAGACTCAAAAATAGATATCAGGTCATTACGCATAAAAAAATATTCGACACATTCCATATCCTACGCGAAAACAACATAAACGAAAAAAAAAGCTAAAATTGGGATAGGTGATTTGTAGAATATTATTTTTAGATATGAGATTGCCTTTGCATATTTTCAAACTAACTTTCGTGAACTATCCCCACCCCGATCTCCTCTCTCTCACTCTCTATCTCTTTCTCTCTCCCCCTTCCTCTTCCTCTTCTCTCACTGTTTCGTCAATACTTTTACTCCTACTCCTTTTCTCTCGATTGAACTAACGAAAGAGATTACTTAAATTAGTCACGATAAATGACTTTATTAAATATATGCAAATAGAAAGAAAGAGAGAGAGATGGAGGAGGAGGGGCGAGAGGAAAAGAATGTTGAACGGTGGTGGTTGGCATTAAATAAGCGTACATCTCTCTTTCTCTTTCTCTTTCTCTTTCTCTTTCTCTTTCTCTTTTATGTTCTATCTTTCTTTATCTACTTTATTATAATGTATGCGAGATACTCCGAACTGATCTTGGCTTATGTGCAAATAGTAAAAGTGAATTTCTGACCAGTCAACTCACGCACCAGTGAGAAACGTCATGGAAGTGAATCGCCTTTTCGAGTCCTTGATACGCAAATAGCAATACCACCACCGGGCCAAAGACACACGAAAATGAAAACGGTGCCTCATCCCCTCCCACTCTCTCTCCCCTAACCATCTTCTTCTAATTCCTCACCATTCCAACACCCCGTGACCTTATTACACGTTCGTTACATAATAGAATTATACTAAAAAAGAAAAAAGAACAATACATTATATTCTGACTAATTCGACGATCGTTAATCAAATCGATAAAAAAATAATGTAGTCGTTATCTAATGTAAGATCGAAGTTTCTGTTAACGATAAGAAAAAAGAAAAAAGAGAAAAATAATAAAGAGGAAAAAAAAATAACATAAATATATTCATCATTCAATGAATTCTTGGTACTTTCGCTAATAATAATCATAATCGCTGACAATGTAACAGATAGTGTGACAACAGAGTACGGATCTATAATCTTTAAATCAATAATTACTTTTCTATCTACGAGTCGTTTACTTCTCCACATAATTAATTACTCTCGTTACGTAATTAACATATGAAATTATGTACACTATCATTAAAAAGTTTCAAATCATTAGCTGATTTTCGTAAAAATCGAAATATATCGAAAAATGTATATTTCGTGATTCATGATGTGTTATATCACATCTTAACGATTCAAATTAATGTTTTAAAAAATTCTCTCAGCATTTTCTTACACCCATAATGATTATTTAAAATCAAATGTCTTTCCGTTTATATTCCCAATATTAGGAAACACGACTTTAACTCTTTTATTATTTTTGTATTTGGAACCCGTTTATTGGTAGTGTTTTGGTGAATCAAAAAGATTAAGGGCATACATTGTTTATCACATAAATATTCTGTTTATTTTCTTTTTTTTTTTAATTTACAATTGCAATTTTGGTTGACAGTGTACGTAGTAGACGTCAACGAGTTGTATTTAATAACACCGATGATGTTAAAATATTGAAATAAAGAAAAGAAAATAAGATAAAAGAAAAAATGTAATATATTTTCAATGCAGATATTGGTTAAAATGACGTGATATCTTTGACGTATTAAAAGACAAATATTTAACAAAACTTATTAATGAAAAGTAATCCTCTATTAATTATTCTATATCTATGTTATATACATGTATGCATATATATGAATAATGTAAGTATATAGATCGTATTATGTCCATCGTAATGGTCATAGTGCAGTATTCCGGTTGGCCTAGTCTCGTATAGGTTCTCCCGAAGGATCGATGGGTCGTTGCCCTCAAGTCTGCTGCAGCTACTGCGAAGGTGGCAGGAGAAGCGTTTCTATTCTCTACGCTAGGATTATATTCTACGTCCTTGACGACGCCCTTTTTACTTTACCTAATGTAAGATATATATTATTTCTACTTTAATTGTGATAACACTTATTGATCATTAATTCAAGTACGATAATAATGTATTTGGCTTGGTAATATAAATCATTCATTTAAATATAATAATAAATTTTATACAAATTATTGTATGCATGTAATTCATAATATGTAAAATGTTATTATTGAAAATAATTAAATTAAAATAAAATTGATTTCTTTCTTAAATAATTCTATTCAGATTAATAATACACGAAATATTATATCAATGTATTATGTATTACTGTATTAAATAATTCATAATTAAAATAAATTCTACACATATCTTTATATCTACTTTTTTCTTTTTTTTTAACCAAAATTTCATTATTTAAAATAATTAAATTAAAATAAAATGGATTTGTACTTAAAATAATTATAATAAAATAAATCCTACACAAATCTTTATATTTATGTATTGCGTATCTAGTAATAAGCTTTAGTAATTCATAATTAAGGTAACTAAATAACAGTAAAATTGATTTATATCTCATAAATAATGTTAATAAGCTAACGAATCTTAGAAAAGTTCTTCAACCTATCTCAAACAATTCATTATAATAGAACGATGAATTCCGTATCCGGATTAATTAATTACTATGTAGTTCTCATAAAGTTTCACTCATTTCTAATTCCACGATTCATAGATAGAAAAGGTCGTGTGTTAAAGTCGCGTTCTACACTAAAGTTTTCCGTAAAAGAAAGATCTATCATCTCTAATGCATTACGATGCACACAGTGATCAAATTGTGTATATATATATATATATATATATGTATATATATATGGAGAGAGAGATAGGTACATATTAGGTCACAAGTAAATTGGAAAAACTTTCGCCGATTAGAAACGGAGATGCAGAAATACGTATGAAGAAGAAGAAGAAGAAAAAGAAAACGAAAAAGAAAACGAAAAAGAAAAAAACAAGAAGAAGTAGAAGTAGAAGAGTAGAAGAAGAAGCCTTTGGCGATACGGAAGCAAGCAATTTATACGAAGATTCCATCGATCGTACCTAAGAAATACTTACTTATCTTTACGTATGTGTCTGTATATGTACTTATATTACTACTGCTGCTTCGAGATGCACGATGGAATGTTAAAAAAGAAAGAAAAATGAGGGACGTTCAGTAAAATGGATTTTATAACTTGCAGTGACTTTCTCTGATGTGAGAAACTAACGAGCTAAAAGTCAGAGCACCGTTCAATTTTTCTTAATCCATGAATAAGTTTTTCTTTTGCAAACACTTCGGAAACCGAAGAAGGATAGATAATAAAAAAGTCAATTAATGTTACGTCAATAATTAATGTATAAGCAAGTTTTAAGAACGCCATAACATCATGGTGCACGGTTGCACAAAAAGGCTGGAAGAATGATTATGATTAGAGTTCTCAAAAAGTAAATCGAATATATTATTTAGGATTAGTATAGTTAATAATATTATCAAAATATTTCAAATCCTAAAAGAGAAAGCAGAATGCTTTGTAATTACGAACTAGAATTTGTTACTTTATAATGAAAAAGATGAAAGGAAGTAATTAGAAGTTCTCGAATGTTCATTCAGGATTTTTGGTTTTTATGAAAAACGATTATTAGAATTATTATAGAAAAAAAAAGTAATAAAAGAAATGAAAATATGATATTAATTAGGAAGATGAAAGAAACTAATTATAATTATAATGTTTATGGTAAGCGGTCTTTGGTTGGATTTCACTTATAATGGAATGTATAGCATATAAAATATAAACATTACATAGAAAGTAGTATACATGTTCCCGCGTCTAACCACATGGAAATTACCGCATCTGAAGATCGTAATTTAAATGAATATTCATTAAATTTTACTTACCAATAACACCTATCGAAGTTTACACGTCGAAATTAATAAAACACTGACCAGAGACAACGAAAATCCCCAAATGTTAATAAAGATTTGTTTAAACATTAATAAACTTGTTGACATTAAATCAACCGTTTAACACAAATTTTCGTCTATCTCTCACCGTCAACGACGGTAAGAATTCAATTAATACTTCATGAAAGAAACATACATAATTAAAAAAAATAAGTAGTTTGAATGTTAAATAAAATTTAGAAAATAAATAGGTTCTTAATGAAAAATTCACATTTGATTAGATAACAAATTAATATAAAACGATGAGAGAAAGAGAACTCAATTTGATAAACGAAAGATAATAATTAATAATGAATAATTATTAATAGATAATCCAAAAATCATTGAAATATTAAAAATATTAATATTCTTACGAAGCACGTGTTGAATACGACTTGTTTACCATAGAACGACCGGACTATAACTGCCTCGAATGTTGTCTCGAATGTGTTTCGAAGAAAGAAGTAAACATACGTATAGAAATAGAAATAAACATAATTCAGTCATTTCAATCGTCATGGTCAGTAACTGTTAAAGGTCGGTAACAGTCTCTAAAATATGTTTTCCTTTTCCTCCACATGAAGATTCGATCGATCATAAATTTTTCAAAGGTATCTATTCCTTTTTATCAAATAAATCAAATAAATTTTTTATATTTTAACAAGGATGCTCTCCGGTCACGCGTTGCTGTGGCTTTTTTATAAAATATTGATTTAATATAATTCTAAAGTATGTAGTAAATTACAACAAACAAAATAATATCACAATTAGAATGGAATATATAAGATAATAATAAATGAAAAAATATAAAAAGCAAGATTAGTTATGTCACATGTAAATTTGAAAAAAGCGTATGACGTGAATATATCGAAATAATTGAATTGTGATACAGCGCCATCTATTGAAAACTTAGAGTACCAAATACCTAGAAACCTCTAAATAATAAATCCTTAAATTAGCAATTAAAAATAAAAGTACTCGCAATAAAAACTATCCTATATATCCTAAGTTGAAAAAAATCACATAGAATAAAAAAAATTTCACTAAGATCGGTTCAGTAGTTTCTAAGTTCATTAGAAACCAACAATATGACACACACACTGAATTTTTATATATAAAGATTATAAAACGCAATTATATAATATATAATCGACGAATCAACAAGTGTTTACTAAAATTTTTTATTGTATTTTCTATTTTTTCTATTTTTCCAGTGAGTCGAATTATTGTTAATTTTTCGAATGAATTTTTTGCTTTGTAAGATTAAATTATGTTTTTTTTTAATAATTTCATTTTTAAACTTATGTTAGTCGAAAAAGCATAAACTATGTTAAAAGATATCTTTTCCCTAACGTCTTCTCAGAAAATCAACAAATCATCGATCTTTTAAACGTGTCTATGTGTATTTCATTATAAGAAAAACTTATTTTTTTTATACTTTAATGTTAAAAAACCGTATTCGATAGACAATCAGCGATTGTTCACAGAATTTCTTGTGTAATTTTCTATCTTCGAAAAAATTAAAATAATTAAAAATTTCTCAAAAGTTTATTATTCCTCTGCAAAATATAACAATTATACACAGATTATAACTTTGAGATCAACGTTTTGTCATAGCATGCAAAGGGCACGTGAGATTGTTAATTCGATTGACGCTATATGTAAATGCGAAAAGAGAGAGAAAGAGAAATCTTGCATCATGTAACAAACAAAATAAATAAACTCGAGCATGAGGGCTACATAATTTATGTACTCTTTATCGCATATATGTCGCGAATGATCATAGACATTGAGAGCCAGTTAAACCTTTTTTCCTCAACATTCCTAACAAATATTTCATTATTAATTTTTATTCAATCTATTATATTATTAGATGATAAGTAATTTCAAACTTGTTAATATCAAAAATACTAGTTTGTTTTAAATATTAAATAATAAGAAAGTATTCTCAATACAAAAAATAATCTATATATATATAATAAATAATTTTATTTATTCAAAGATATAAAATAATAAACTTTTATTTACAATATAAAAATAATTTATTGAAATAAAAATAATTTAAAATTCCAAAATTAAATATAATTTACATTAATTATTATTATCATCATCTTCATCTTTTTTTCTCTAATTAATATTATTATTATTATTTAATTGGAAATTGCATAAAACTAATCCTCGAAAATGAACTAAATATACAATTAGATAAATTTGATTACATATGTGGCATACATATCGTACCAGCTCCTTTCTTGTTCACGAATTTTAAAGCGAGCAGAAAACCAGCTCGATTACCATTTGCATTAACCTTTTCGCTGTTACGCCCGGCTTGTTCTAACATCTAGTATACGTGCCAACTCGCTTAGCCGACTTGTGTCTATGTAAGCTATTAGAAAATATTTCTTTTTTTTTCTTCTTCTTCTTTCTTTCTTTCTTACTTTCTACAGTTTGGACCAAAAGTTTCCTACGTGATTTTTTAACTAATCAGTTACTCCGTCTCGAGACTTTTTAACTAATTCTAATTTCTTTTTTTTTTACCCTAGATTGTAAAACTACAAGCCTTTGATACTTTTAACTAGTAATTTGTAGTAAATTTTTTTATTAAAACGATTCGATTATTATTCCAACGTATCTACGAAGTCATTCGTCAATGTACGAGTCTACGAAATAGTCAATGCATTTACGTGTTTATTGCGTATGTGGGATATACAAAATTGCGCTAGGATATTTCGATGTTTTTTTTTTAAATAAATAATAAATAATGTTTTAATTAAAATTGCAGATTACATAGATGGATTGCAACATTTTTAGGTTAGCAGAAATAATTTGCTTTCTTTCTTAAAACTTTAAAAAAAATCTTAAAACTTTTCAGTCCACCATTCTCGTATAATATAAAAATAAAATAAAATAATCTACGATATTATTAAATAGCAAAATAAAATAAAATAATTTAAATAAAAATAGAGTACGCGCAAATTTAATAATAAAGACTTTCATCCATACTTTAATAAAAATATATATATATATATATATATATATATATATATATTTATTTATTTATTTTTTTTTCTTTCTCTTTCTCTTTCATTCTTTCACTCTACAAGAGCGATTTTGATCGGTTCTTACGAACTAAATAGGCGTGGCAGCTGCCGTAAAAGTATACACTGAGACATTTTTAACGATCGAGATAATTTTTCGAAAGTCGAACAACTGTATATCGACCAATCGATCGAAGATACGATTTAGATATATTCTTAGAAGTTTTATCTTTCTTTAAAACTATTTTCATTTATATAAACAAACAAAAAAACAAAAAAATCAACATACCTTTTCTTTAAAACTGTTTTCATTTATATATATATATATATATATATATATATATATATATATATATATATATATAAAAGAAAAAAAAAATAAATAAAACAAACAAACCAACATATCAAATTTTTATTGAAGCTGCATTTGATAGAGACATTTATGTCCATAGGAAAAGAGGAAAACTCATGGATAGTCAACGTGAGATTTAAAGCCTAATCCTTTATTTTTATTTCAGGAAAAAAACAATAAATAAACTATATAGAAAATAATTATAAATTAATAAATACCAAATTATTCGGTATGATATTAAAAAAATAAATAAATAAAGTAAAATTGACAAAATGATTTTGAAAAGCGTTGTATGATCACGTGATCTTTTGTACTCTGCTTCCCTCTATATCCTTTGCTAGAAAATAGTATTAAATACATAAAAAAGAAATGGAAAATTTTGATCATTAAAATTGAATAATTAGAATCGACATTATCGATTATTTAACGTCAATCAAGCTCAAATTTCCTTCTCGAAGGTCATACTCGAAAAAAGCTGATCGACCGGCCTCTTCCTCTCTCTTTCTCTCTCTCTTTGTACTACCGGCGCCATCGAACTCTATATACAGCAGGCATTAAAAAGTGTTACGTAAGTTGAGACTCACCTGCATCAATGGCACCATCTGAATGCATTGAGTAATTTTGGTCATCGTTTCTTCTGCTTTCTTGTTCGCCGATTCCTCATTCTCATTCTCGTCTTCTTCCTGTTTATTTTTTTCATCTCGGATACTATTAACGACGATCTCAATCATCCCTTTATTTTCCTCGTTTCTAACCTGCGTTAGAAGAGAATCTTTCTCTCCTTCCTCTTTCTTATTTTTTTGTTGATCGTTGAGATTTTTACACGAAGACGGTAGCAACGATTGTTTTTCGTTTGTTAAGTTTATTTTTGTCATATTTATTTTTTTATTTTTATTTTTACCAATAATATCACACTAACACTACTTGATATGGTTGTTGTTTTTTTTCTAGTCTATACACCGATTTTAATAACAAAAATGAATAAAACCATAAAATATTGAAGATAATATTAAAGAAAATACGCAAATAAGGGCGTACACGAGGAAAGTTCGAGGTTATGTACGTAATCGATCTCTCTTGCACTCGACTAATTCACCGCAGCGTATCTTTTCCCTTTAACTATGAGGCTTTCGGTTTTCCGCTTTTCCTAACGAGATTCACTTCGACACCGTTCGATGATTGGTCCACGTGAATATACTTCTCTGACACCAAAGGTGGAGCGAGAGAGAAAAAGAAGTTACGAGTTGATACCAGTTCCTTCCTTCCTTCCTTCTCCTTCTTCTTCTCTTTTTCTCTCTCACACTCACTTCACCAACTTCCTTGAAGTATCTATTTAACCTGTTTATATCTTTCTATCAATTTCTTCTTACAACACACAACAACGAATATATAAATAATAAAAATAAATAACCAATCTTGTGTAAATCTTCGTGTATTTTTTAACACACGCAAAAGAAGAATACCAAATAAGGTTAGATTAACCTCCCGACTTAATAATATTATTTTCGGGACGATAATTTTAGTGAATAAAAAGTAACGTAATAATATTTAAATAATTAAAATAATTAAGCGTTTAAATATGAAAATGCGGAACGATTGCGGGAAAAGTCAGAATTGAATGCGGAACGTGAACGGTAGGAAGTTTGGAACTGATATTCTCTAGTCGGTCCATCCCAGCGTGCATCACCGCCCCACCCGAGTCGAACATCGCCCTTGCCTTGCCTTGCCCGTCTTTCCTCTCTAACCGAGTCTACGCTCGAGACCCGAAAACGACCGAACTCGAGGAACAAGACGAAGATAACACGAACGAACAAACGAACGAAATCGAAAGCAGTGCCGCACTGCATTCGCCAATTTCTTTTATCAGCGCTTTGCGTTTTTTCTTTTTTCTCCTATTTTTTCTCTTTTTCATTCTCTCTTTTTTTCTTTCTTTTTTTTATTCTTTTTACCAACCGCGCGTTTATCGGTATTTATTTACCACGCTTTTTATCGACAGATGTAATCTAAATGTTCTCTTCCATCTACTGCTTCTCCTTTTTTCTTTTTCTTTCTCGGCATTGATTTATTTGGTTTTTTAAATTCATCGTTTATGTCATTTAAACGTTTCTGTAATAAAATACATTTTATTGATGCGATAAGTATAGAGAGTGTTCTTCATTCAACTGTAATAATCTTTTTCTTTTATGGATTATTTTCTAATTAATCTAATCGTTAATTTTTTTTTGCACGAGTAAATTTAAATAATATGTAAATATATGTATGCATATATGTACATATATGTATTATTAAACTAAATGATATATGATATAAGAATGAGGTGAATTTTAGACTCTATTTATTAGTCTATTTATCTCGAGTGAACGTGATTGTTTTTGCTCAAGGTTGATTGAAGGTTAACACGTTTCTGCTGTCGAATCTCCTCGACTCGCAAGTTTACGACATTATAGTTATAAAAATTCTATATATGCATATATATGCATATATATATATACTTTTACTATCTTCCTTTTTCTTTTCTTTTTATTTTATTATTTTCCTTTACGTAGCCTGGTTCGCGGTTTCACAAAATGTGGTTTCTATTTCCTCACCATGATGGTATCCTATAAAGATAATAAAATGATAAACATGTAGACAATGAAATAATAAAAAAATCTTACGGGACAATAAAATAAAATAAAATAAAATAATAGAAAGAATAGAAAATTATAGTAATACTTTATATCAAAATGAGCAAAATAATGTTCGACCGAGGGAACAGAATAAAAGGGGAGAAAATGGAAAAGGTGAAAGAAGAATAGAAAGAGACAGATAATATCTACGTAAATCGAACTATAATCGACGAATATGTACAGGTGTTGCATTATCAGTTTTCGATTGATTTATCGTAAGACTTGTCGACACATGCGCGATTATTATCATCATTATTGTATATTTCTCTCTCTGTATGCGTTGAAAACAAGAAGAATGGCATATATAGATAGAAAGAGATGTTGTGTATCTACTTGTGAAAATAACGAGGATAAAATCGTAGAAAGAGAAATAGAGCGAGATAGATAAATAAATTTTTGTTTCTGACACAGCTTTAAAAAAAGAAAGACAGAAAGAAAAGAAAAAAGATATATATATATATATATATATAT
>NW_015148973.1:5186510-5237194 GCF_001465965.1 Polistes dominula | reverse complement strand
TATATATATAATTTAAACATTAATTCTTACGTTTAACAATATTTTTTAATAAAAGTGTTATATTCGATCGCGTGTATATATTATATTTTTTACTCATAAATGTTGAATGAAAATGTATGAGTAAAAATAACGTATATTTTAAAGAAAAAGAGATTGTGTTTCGATTTATCAGGGAAAATGTAACGTCGGATAGTAATTATCATATCGTTTCTAAATCCAGTTTATTCAATGTGGAATGGGCAAGAAGGGGCTGCAAGGACCTTTAACGTTTTTTATCTACATATTTATATATATAAAGTACATAGAAATGTGAGCGTAAGTTACGTACGTTCTCCGGCTCGACGAAATTGTCGCTCACGCCTTCTGTGCGTTCCTACGTGTCGGCTGGCAGGGCCACATTCAAATGCTACTGTATATATTTATACATGTATATATATATAAAAATCTACCCGTCTATCTACAATCTACTTTTATCTACACTTCGGTATGTCCCTATGTATATATATATACATATGTATATAAGTAGCCCGTGCCAGTAAAGTTGGCAAGTATTAGATGATGCCAACATGGTCAAGATTAAAAACAGTGGCTTATATTTTACCTTGAAATCTACTTAATATTAATCTTATTTTGACACTTTGTGTAGAAGTTTTTAAATTAAGTAAAAAAACTTTATCAAAGTTTGATATGTCATTATAAAAAATATAGTAATATTATAATATGCAAATGAACAACAATAGAATGCGATCAACATAAATCCAATCTACTCGTAGATGACGATTATTATAATATGATTGATCTTAATTACGATTTATTTCCTAATACCCTTTCTTCGATTATATTTATTTTTAACTATTAGAACGCGTATTGTAAAAAAATTGTTCTTACTATGATTTTCAAGTAGTTTTCGCAATCTGGTAAGATAGAGTAAACTTTCTCGAAGTAAAACTCGACTAATCAAGATACCACAAAACGTTTTTCTTAGGACCTTAGACGAGTCCAAGTCTTTCCTCTCTTTATATACATACATACATATATGTGTACATATACATACAAATATCTATGTATTTGTCTTCCTACAGGTATTCTTGAACCTTCTTGTTAACTCTAACATAAGCTCTTCGTCTAAGAAGGAAATCCTCGTGGTTTGTTTTAATTATGGTAACGAGTCAACGACGTTTACCGGAAAATACCTAAGCTCTTAATTGCCAATCGCTAATCGCGATAATCATGGGCTACAATTTAAGAGGAGACAAAGAAGTCGTTTGTTTCAAAGTTATATAAATTCCTATTGAGAGTCTGCCGTTCGTAGTTAGGTTTCTCTCTTTCTTTTTCTCTCTCTTTCTTTCTCTTTCTAATCCCTTGCCTTCGTAATATCCACGCGCTATTACGTTCTTGACTAGCTCGAGAAAAAAAAAATGAAAAGAACGGAAAAGAAAAAAGTTATCTATCCTACGCAGTCATTGATGGTGAAGGTAGAGTATAACAGATATTTAAAAAATAAAATAATAAAAAAAAAGAACAAAGAAAAATCACAAACAAAACATTTTTATTTAAATTCATAAAATATCACGATGACGTAGTATTTGGTAATAAATTGCATTGCGTAATAAATTAAGACATAACTTAAAGATAAAAGAAAAGAAAAATCTATAAACAGACTTAACATACCAATTGTAAATTACCATTTGATTTGTTAATCTTACGCTTGGAATAATATAAAAAATACAAAATAAAATTTCGAGAAAGTTCTTGGTGTAGACTAAAGAGAACACTTGTTCGCGTTGAACATCTGTCGAAATGATACGAAATGAAAAGAAAAGAAAATGTAAAAGAATGGAGATATAATTGAGAGACGAAATGACTTAAAAGCGTATGCGTATTATAAATCAATTAATACACGTCGTTACACTCGTGCACTCATGCAATTGATTCTTTTTTCAAACGCGAGTTAAACACTTGCGTGACATTGACACGTGGAAAAAGAAGAAGAAGAAAAAGAAAACAAAAAAAACTTCTAAATCAAAGATCAATCAAGAATGTTTATAACAGAAACAAATGCGATATCTCATATGAAATTATTGAATAATACGTATTATTATTATTGTCATTATTATTACAATTATTTTTACTATATCTTTGATTCCTTTCTCTTTTCTTTGTCTATATCAAAGATATCTCTCTCTTTCTCTCCCTCTCTTTCTCTTTCTCTTTCTTTTTTCTTTCTTTGTTTGAAAGAGATCCATCCATGAGATTCGTCGAAATCGGTTGCGCGATTGTTCCGGATCGGTGAATCCCTTTCGAATCGTCTACCCACTAACAGGAATCTTTCAAATAAAATGAGGAACAGAGTAGGAACCGAAGCATTTCAAGGATGATCCCCATTCGTTCCAGGTGACCGAACTATTTCGTGCTGACGAAAATCCTTACGAACATATAAGCGTACATGGGTTTCTACGTGGGTTTGCATCTGAACCATATGTTGTTGTTAACTAGTCTATAAAAGAATAAGAAAGAGAGAAAGAGAAAGAGAGAGAGAGAGAGGACAGTTGCTCTATTCCCGCAAAAATCAACGAAATAAAAAGGCAACAGGTCGACCTTCGATATAGTCCATGTCTCACAGTAACGATCACTTCTCTCTCTTTCTCTCTTTCTTTCTCTCTCTTTCTATCTCTATCTCTTTCTTTAGCTTTTACTCAGTCTTATGTGCCAGCCATTCTCCGTCTCTTTTCAATGTACCTACTGCATCACACCGTAGGCGCTGCGTTGCTAACTTTCACGTATCATAATACGCGGTGAAAGAATGTGGTTTCCCTTTCAAATTACAAAATACGTTACGAACAAGCGTTCGCGTTTCACGAACTTCCTTCAATTTCGAATATTCTCTACTTTATCCCTCCTCTTATCTTTCTCTCTTTTTTTTCTTTTTTCAAAGATTGACAAATAAACAAGATCTCAATCAATTTCTGAACGAAATTAGAAGAGAGAAAAAAAAAAGAAAAAAAAAAAGAAAACAGGACGACCGATAAAATTAGGATTCTTTTTATCCAAACTATGTGTGCATGTGTGTGTAAAATATGATTCAAAATGTAATACAAAATCGATCGATCGATCGATCATGTTCCGAATGTGGCGGCTGAGGGAGAGAAGCCTTGATTAAAATATTATATTACGACGGTCGTTACGATCGGACGCTTCATTTTACCGCGACGAAAGATACGGACTTGACCCGATTTATTCCATATATTACTATACTATTATAATACTACTGTATTACTCTATGTAGATATACACCTTCTAATTATGAATATATCGTTTAGTCGTTGGGGTTACCCTTTCTACTTCTTTCTACCCTTTTTTCTCCTCCACCGTTCTCAATCTGTCGTTAACTTCACCGTCACCACCGACGCCGACCGGGCTTGGTATCGTCTTTCTTCGTCTCATTAAATTAGACGCGAAAGGATTTATGTGGGTTTGGTCGGTACAAAACTGGGCCAGGGATATATACCTCTAATGCTAACTAGGAGTTAACCTACCAATAACGATTTACACGCAAGCTTACTACTTAATACTTACAAAAAAATATTTATTTTCTTTTTTTTTTGGCTTTTTTTTATTCAATTTATTTTTTACTTATATCTACGAATAATTATATCCCAAGTGTTTATAATTTGGAAATTTGAAGTCTTTTGTTTGTTCTTAAGACAAACACATTGATGAGCGATCTTGACTAGATAATTAAACATCGATAATAAATAATATTGTTTGTTCTCTTATAAATCTATATCTTTTAAGTGATCTTACTATCGAAAATCTAATGTAAGTAACGATTGTTATCTTATATTGTTATGTTATATGAGATAAATAAAAAGGGAGCCACGTTTTTTGATATGAACGGAAAGGGTGTTAAACCAGGATAAAAAAAAAAGATCGAGAGATAGAAATATAGATAGAACTACTATGATACGATCAAATTGTCGCGGGACCGGTCTTTGAACACGTGACAAGTCGATCCTGAGACAGTGTAAGTAAGTAAGTTAAGTAAGTAAGTAAATATATATATATATATATATATAAGTATACCGCAAATACGAAAAATCGATGTCATAAAATTCATTAAAAGTCATATGTATAAGTATTTGCTAATCTTCTACAAGTAATGTCACACGTTCAGAATAGATCTTTTCTTCCCCATTTATTCTAGTCTTCTCTCTTCAATCTTATTAGATTAAACGATGATCCTTCAATAGTCAAGACTTTTTTTTACTGCATCGAAGCAACGCCATTTGTCCGGCAAATAAAATTCCTCGAAAATATGTGGAAATGGTGTATCCCAACCGGTGACCCTCATAATTGGAGATTCCAAATTTAAAAAGCATTCCTCCTAAAAAATATGCAAAATATTTTAATATTTCATTTAATACATTACATTTTTTCACATTTTTATTTTTTATATTTGTTTTCTTATAAAATAATAGTAATATTAATATAAATTAAGATATAGATCTTTTTATGACTAATTGTAATCTTATTACGTAATACAATTTAAAAAAAAAAGAATTCCTAGAAAAGAATAATTATTTTCTCTTTATAGTAATAGTATTTAATATATTCATTTATATATACGTATACCTATATATATATTTTATATACTATCTGTATAACAGCGCGGTATAATTTCAAAGTCGTAAGAAGAAATTCAACGTCTGGTAATTAATTTTATTACTGCTAATTGCACTCAATTGCAATGATCAAAGATATTAACAATCGTAGCGTAGCGTGCATTGCACCCGAAGAATGGAAAAAAAAAAGAAAGAAAAAATTCTTTCTTGCGAATAACTGTACAAAGAGACGTTCAGTGATATAATACATATATGCATATACATATATATATATATATATATGAATATTACATATATCTCCTGCCTATCTATTTATTATTCTATAATCTATAAATTGTATCTTTCTCCTTCTCGATATCTGATCGTAGATATAATAACATTTTACAGCACCTAGTTGATACGATAAAGAGAATGGATTATTTATGAAGTAACATGCATTTTTAAATTTAATCATCGATCTTATATCTTATTGAAATCAACAAAAAAAATCACGCTAATCATTTTTACCTGAATACGTGCTGCTATTTCTGCTCCAAATCCGTTGGTCCTTGGTGCTTCGTGTGCTATGATTACGCGTCCAGTTTTTTTTACTGACTGTAATAAAAAGAGAATTAAATAAATAAATAATAATAATAATAATTATTATTATTATTATTATAACGTGATTATTTAACTTTACATTTACGAATAAAATTTGCTTAGCAATATCCTGTATATAAAAATGTTAAGCTATCCAATTCACTCATTTGTACGATTTACTCATATGCTAATAAAAACTCTTATAAATGAAATAAATAATAAATATAATATCATTTTAAATAGAAATAACAAAAATATGTATAAAGAGAAAGTTTCTCAGATGATGATTCAATTGGGAATACGAGTATACGTACACATAAACATACATATATATGCATAAGTCGAAGGTAGGATCAAATTATCCATGATTTACGATTAGTGTTCGAGCATGATAATAATTTATGTATATGGGAGGACGGATGTTAAATGATGCATTAACATCAAGAATCTTACTATCGACTATCAAATCGATGAAAAGTTAGAGCGAGCTAACTGTTGCTCCTGTACGAAACATCTATGAAGGTACAACACATTATTATATGTAAGTAAGTACTTACTTACGTACGTAATTAAGACGCACTCTCTCTCTCTCTCTCTATATATATATATATAGATACATGCGCGTATGTGTATATGTGTGTGTATGCGTGTGTAACGTTGATGTTGTATAGATATAACAGGACGCCTTGTAAATCATTAACAAAGCCGATTGGAAAGCGCGGTAAGGCGCGTGCACGCGACGCAAACTACCGCCATAAAATCACATCGATAATTTCCCCAAGGCTGATCCCGAGCACGGATTACGCGAAACTTCATCCGATTTAGTGTAATTAAGACTCGTGGAAAGAAAGGAAGAAAGAGAGAAAGAGAGAGAGAGGAGAAAAAGAGAAACAGAAAGACCAAGAAAGAGAGAGGAAGACAGAGAGAGAAAGATCAAGTCGGTTACAATTGGATTATCAGAGTTTTACGAGGCAATTTGTATTTTTTGAAGCCTGTCAGCGCTTTTTACGTCATCAACGACACATGTAGTACACACGATACCTTTGTCTATCTTTATTTATCGTTAATAACACCTTTGTAGATTCTACTTTATAATACCACTCTCTTTTTCTTCTCTGTGTTTATTCAGACAACTCGTTATGAATTATTTTTCTTTTTCTAATAGAAAAATAGAATATATACTTACTACGTGCGTATAAGTATACTTATAGTTTCAACAATTGATCTAATAATTATACATAGAGTATCCTATATACTACAAAATTATACATCTAACAAAAGAAATTTTTTCTTCCAATTTAACAATTCGAAAAATTGCATTTGTTAATCTTACTTTTCTAGTAGAAAATAATATATATATTTATAAATGTTAGTATGCGTTTTTAGTATGCTTACAGTTATATATACATATATATATACATTATATATATATATATATATATATATATATAATGAATGATCTTAATAATTAACGATAACGGGTGCCTCAAAATTATATGCCTATAAAATGTATTCTTTCCTTAAATTTATCAATTAAAAAAATTTCATTACTATCAATCATATTTTTTTAATAGAAAATAAACACATACATATATATGTATATTGTAATTATGCATACGTGTAAGTATGCTTATAATTACAACAAATGACCTAGTAATTATACAAAGGTATCATGTACTAGAAGAAAAAAAAATTGAAAAAAAAAAATTAGAAACTCCCTATATAAGAAGTAATATATCGTAAGTGGGAAAGTTTATTGGAAAGATATTCTCGGTCGTTTCGGTCGAGATAGTTCAACCATATCCATCTAACAACGACGTTCAACGTTCTAACTTGCACGAATGAGCGAATGCGCACGGAGACATTACGCAAGGAGGAGAGAACACGTGGTGGAACGGAAAAGATAAAGTCCTTATAAACGCTTGCCGTTCGATCGCGGATCTCGAATTATCCGAGCAGGCTGATTTCGTTCTGAAGACGCAAGAAACACGTGCTCTTTCTCACCTTCTCTCTCTTTTCCTCTTTCTCCTCCTCCCTCCCCCCTCTCACTCTTTTTTCTTCTTTTTTTCTTTCTTGTTCTCTTGTGTTGAAGAGACCTAATCTCCGATTAGCAACCTTCTCGATGAGCCTTCGAAACAGTTTCTTAGTTGCGCAAACTACACCAGTCTCGAGAGTTGAGTGCTATCGAGAAATAAAGAGAAAGAGAGTGAGAGAGATAGTGAGAAAGAAACGAATGATTTAACCAGGAATATATCTCTATGAATTTACCAATGAAACTAACTTTCCAATTACGATCTGCATCACTGGACCTGAGTCCAGAAGATAACTGCCTGAACCCTGGCCTACCTCTATTTCGTTTCTTATTCACTCTCTATTATTATAGTTTAAAGTTCAAATATGCTGAGATCACTGTGCCTGATAAATAAGAAGAGTCTGATATTATAAAAATATAGTTTATACATGTTTCTGATAAACTAAATTGAAAATAATTATTTGTTCATTTTTTTCTTTTAACAATAACATAAATAATTATTATAATATAAATATATTTGAGATATAAGTAAAATAATTTAAAACAAATTGTAAATGTGCAAATTAGAAGAATTAGATTACCTTGCAAACTAGTTGAACATCCCAAGGTAAAATGGAAAGAAGATCTATCACCTCGCAAGATGCACCGAGCTTCTCCTCGACGAGATCGGCTGTTTCTAATAGTACGTGCACCTGTGTGCCCCATCCTACGAGAGTCACGTCTTTTCCTACGTCAAAACAAAAATACATATATAGTAAATATATATTTTTCTGTATATAAAAGACTTGTATATAAAAATTGAACAAAAATTTATATATAATTTTAAAAATCAATTATTTTAGTTTGGTACCTTTTTTAAAGCTGATATGTTTTCTACAAATTATAAAATTATTAATCTAGGAAATGTTGATCAATCTAAACCAATTCATGGTGCACCCTCTATATAAATAAATAAAAAAATAATAGTAAAAATTTATTGTATAAATAAAAGTACCTTCTTTAATAATCTCTCCTTTACCAATTTCAATTTTATAATGACCAACCGGAACCTCATCAACAGCCGTACGATAAAGGACCTTAGGTTCAAAAATTATGCAAGGATCTGGCTCCTGAATAGAACTCAATAAAAGTCCTTTTGCTTGCACTGGACCTCGAGGTACTACAATCTACAAACGAGGAAAATAAAATTAACCCTTTGAGTGCTGAATACTTTTAACTAAAACGTTTTGTAAGAACGGAATAATTTATTATTAACTAGATTCTGATAATAAATTATATTTAATAATTAAAGAGTTTTTGTTTCTGAATATAATTTAATTAATTAACCCTTTCGCTACGGTGGGCCTCGCCGCGAAGTACCTCGTCTAGAACGGAGCGCCGTACCGAAAGTGGGAACATTAAGCGCGCGCAGTCTTTAGCATTCGGAGCCTATTGTCTCAAAAACGACTTTGTGACATTACTTTTAGAACCAAAATGATTTTTGTTCATAATTATGTGACTATAGTCTATGACTATAGTCACCCGTCGCGTATAGGTGGCATCGTGTGACGGGTGACTATAGTCACCCGTCGTGTGCGGGTGTCGCTTTGTGGCGGGTGACTATAGTCACCCGTAGTAGTGAAAGGGTTAATATAAACATTACATTATTTTACATTAATATTAACAAACATGTATATGCGTTGATAAGACCACTCTGATAATTTTTACCAAACGCATATATGTGTCCATAGCATTCTAAGGATTAACGAACCATTCTAAAGAAATTAGCATCCACATTAAAAAAAAAGAAATAATAAAAAAAAAAATATGAAGATAATGTAATAGAAAATTTATTGGCGTTTAATTCGTCCTTTTTTCTTTTCTAGCAGAACCATAAAGCATGTTTTTATTCCCGGAAATATCTTCTTCGAAATAACTCTACACGTTCGTAATCGTGAGTGCAGTGTAAAGGCTAATGCACGTTTGCTACATGTACTTTATATATATAAATTTACTAGATGGATATTACATGTTTTTGCATATATCACATGTATATATTACACATTATATGCACACAAATTATATGTATATTTACATATATATAATTCACTACTCATTGTACGTTTAGGTATATCATACACCAAATTACTGCTTTACCGACAATAGATACGTAACAGTACATTTCTATTAGTACAGACCATTAATAATAAATAGATTTCTGTTTTACCGACATTACACAAATATTAATATAATAAATGTTCAATTTTTATTGTTATTTATTAAATAAAAACCTTTAATCCAGGTGTATGAGCAAAATAAGCTTCCGGACTTTGTGAATGATACAGTCCTCCATGCCCAACGGCACCGCAAGGTGATCGTATCGTCAATTTTCCACAATCAAACATTCCGCCGCTTCTGTATCTGCATTTAGCTGCTTCATTTACTATCTAATATAATTAAAAGATAAAAACATACGTATTATATTTCTAATTATAGAATTTCGATATATTTGAAAAAGGAAATAATTGAAAAACTTAATAACCTGATCAAATGCAGGAAATATATAATCGGCAAACTGAATTTCTGCAATGGCGGTTGCACCAACATTCGCCAAACCAATACCAAAACCTGCGATACCTTGTTCGGATAAAGGTGTATTAAAAACTCGATCGGAACCATAACGTTTTTGTAATCCTACGGTGCAACGAAAAACACCACCGAAGGCAACATCTTCTCCAAAAATAACTGTATTCAAAAATATAACATTTTTCAGAATAAAAAGACCATGCAAAAGTATTTGCAAAAATGTATGAAAAAATGAATCACTATTGTCAATACACTCTACATTTAACATTTTTTCATTGACTCTTATCGTAATTATGCTAATTAATATAGATATAAATAATAATAATATAATTATCATTATATATATATATAATAATTATGTTATTATTATATATGTTAATACAAAAACTTATTTATATTATCTCGTTAAAAAATATTTTTTATGTTCGATAATGCTTGGTTGTTATCAATGTCATGTACATTTTTGTAAAATAATCTCATGTAAAACAGACGTAAGTAATTTTTAGTATAATCAACTATTATATAAATTCGTGTTTGTTCCTATTTACGTTAAAAGAATTTTATAATCACCTGCGGATGAATCATTTTTTAAAGTAATGTCCAAAGCTTGATTAATGGCTTGATACATATTCAATTTTTCGGTTTTTCCTACGAACAGTAAATTATTAATTCGATAGGGTGCACATGCGCGTTCGTTAATCATACAAATCGTAAAATTTAAATCTCGATTGAATACATATTCGCGTAAAAATGTTTTCTCGTCGTTTAGAAATAAATGGAAATAAAATGAAAATAAAAAGAAAAACGTAAGTAAAAATATACGCACTAAACGTTCTATATTATCCTTATTATTATTCATTAACATAATCAGTATGTTTGCTAAAAATAATATTTAGAAGAAAAAATAAAAAATACAAAAATATCTTTTACAAGTTATCATTTCAACACGTTATTAATACTTAATAAATAAACAATAAAAATTTTTTATTTAATAACGACTTTTACCTACAATTACGAGACATATAATTTACTCACGCTCGGGTATGAACGACCTTGTGTTGGGATAAAACTTGAAATGTACATTTCTAATATGCTCCTTTCTTGCAATACGCAGCTCTAATAATTTTTTCGACGTTCGTACAATAAACTTACGAATCATTTTACTTTTACTTTTACTTTACTTTTATATTTACTATTATTACGGATATTTAGAATAAATTCATGTAAATAGATTAAAAAAGCAGCGACAAGAAGCAAGATAACAAGTCAAATAAAAGAATAAAAAAGAACAAAATGAACACATTAACTAAGAAATAGAACGATAATAATACTCCTTATCTCTTCTAAGCGTCACTGTTTATACTTGATATCATTTATTTTAAATTTTCGAACGAATTTCGTAATAGTAATATTTGAATACAAACACTATAAGACAAACGACAAAGTTACGCTTTGAGATAATGTTCGTTCGCGTATAAGCGTTCAACTGATCTATACTAAGCACTCGCTCGCTTTTAATACATGTTGGTTTATCGTTTATCAGCGGAGTCCTACGAACGACAAGTCATTCATTCATTCGTGATAAGCCGGATAAACGTCATCAGATTAACATTACACATTTTGGAATTTTAAATTTATTTTTCTGTTTTATATTCATTCACGCACTCGATTAAACTTTAAATAATCAGAAATAATATATTTGCTATACATATTTTTTTATTCACATTCATAAATTAAATTATAATATTATATATACATATATTATATATGTATATATGTATATGTTAAATGCAATATGTTACTGCCGGCATTGCATAGAATGTCCCCGATCATTTTACAAAATGCCTAGAGAGTTTCGGCCAATCAATAAAATATGCTTTAGTTTATGGTGTTTAGAGCACGAGGAAGGAGGGGGATTCTTAAATTTTCACAGTTTGTTTCACTTACAATAGCTTCAGTTTCTTTCACCTTTCTCTGCGCTCTAAACACACCTCATTGAAATATATTTTATAAATTGACCGAAACCTTCTGGGCATTCTATAGGAGACCGGGCAATCTGTGAAATATCTGTTCATTATATATATTGCCCATAACATATACATATATTAGATCGTAAATATAATACTGTTTCTTTAAGTATTACTGCGTACTATCCTGTAGAAAAAAATTAATTTCTTATATTTAATAAATTAAAAAAGATTTTTATTCTATACACCTTTTTGTCTGAACTATTAAGCCGTAGATACAGCTTCTTCATAAAATGCCAAAGCTGTTACTGCTTTCTGGTGACCTTTATACTCGCGTACTATCGCTCCCGTTGAAACGTTCCACAATCTTGCAATGCCATCAGAAGAAGCTAAACGTAACAGACATATTAAATTTTATCTTAATGAAATTATTGTACACATTCTATTCTTACCAGTGAATAGATATTGTGAATCAGCACTGAAGGCTGCATCCCAAACCCAACGTTTAGCTTCGTGTTGAAGTACCTGTACCTCGGAGAAATCTGTGGTTCTCCAAACTCTGGCAGTTTGATCAGCAGATGTAGTTACGAGCAGGCTAAATATTATTATTTTATCATTTTCATTTCTTAATCATTAAAAAAATATCAAAAAAATATCAGATTTTTACATACGTAGAATCAGGGCTAAATTTACAACGAAGGGCATAACGCTTATGAGCTACAAGTTTATGACGAGGAATAGGTTTAGTTGGTTCCTCTCCTATACCTCCAGAAAGTGTCCAGATATAACAATGACCTTTATTATTTACAGCAGCCATATATGTACCATCTTGATTTATTGTTACATCTTGAATGGAAGCTTCTGTTTCTGGTATCTAAAATAAGAAAATATGTTCGTATAAAAATAGAAGATTATTCATTTATAATTGCGGTTATACCAATTGTTCATTATGATCCGAACGAAGATCCCATAAATGTATAACACCACTTTGATCACCAACTACTAATTCTGCTTGATTAGGATGTAAGCATACACAATTTACAGGGGCTGAGACTTGAAATATTCTTTGGCATTTACCATTAAGATATCTGAAACGCAATAAAAAATTTATTCTGTGTATTTATTAATGGATGCAAATTCATTTTAAATTATTTAACATACCTAAGATCCCATATCCGTGCAGAACAATCTTCTCCTCCGGTATACATCCATTTTCCTTCTTCCTAAAAAAATTAGTGACAATAATCACAATACGATAACATTTGATTCTACATTATTCTTCGATAAGATTTCAATGTTTTGTGAAACCTGAAAGCCAAATCCGCTAATATTCTTGGAACCTCCTTCATAGGTAACTACCGGGGTAGGATCACTTCTTCCCAAATCATACATTCGAATATGTTGATAACCTGCTGCGCTTATAAAATATTTATCTGGTGTAATGTCCAGAGCATTTACTTGCTGCTAAGATGTATTAAAAAAAAATATTCATATATTCAAAAATATTCAAATATGTATATAAAAATATACATATTAATTAATTAAATATATTTAATAAAAGTATTTAATAAAGATAAGTTTTTCATAATAAATTGTAGAAAAACATAAAAAGGATACAAATTCTGTCTCTGTAAATGTACGCTCGCAATTTCCTGTATGTGGTTGCCATAATTTGATTGTATGATCATAACCTCCCGTCGCAAAAAGTACTTGTTGATCACTAGTTTCATTATCCACAGTCATCTAAATATAACAAAATATAATTTATTAAATAATCGAATAACTTCTTAATAACGCCATTAATTTGTTTGTGTTAACTTGGACAAATGTATACTTACAATGAGATCATTAAAAATCAACTATTCTATACATAAATATATATTTGTTTATAGTTAACCTTTTAAAATTTATAAAAAAGGAAGTTATATTAATTTCATTAATATATTTACTTCCTTAATATCCATATTTTTAATACATAAATATAGATTTAAAATATATAAATATATATTTGTTTTTAGCTAACTCTTAAACATTTTTACATAAGTAAATTACATTAATTTCATTAATAACTTTATTTCCTTAATATTCATATTTTTAACTCTAAAAACTCTCAATGAGCGTCAAACACGTCTTCAATAACCAAGATATCTAGCGTTTCGCTCGTCTTGCACATAAAATGACCATCCACAAATGTATAATTGCATTATGAAAGGTAGAGGTATGGAAAGTAGAGGTAGGGAGTATCATCTGTGTATATGAAAAATGTCCGTCGAAATGCATTCAATTAGGGTGGCGCCACATTAGCATCAGGGACAACTTTTCACAACACAAATTTTACCCATAACTGTTTTGTTACTCACACACTTTTTCATAAAATTAAATGATAAAAAATCAATAAACGTACTATTCACAATTTACGAAATAAAATCACTCTAGTTAGACTTTTTCTCATAATAATTCTGTAAGGTTATATTTACTACATTATTACATAATTCGGCATACTTCAATTCGTTTACAATTGCTATATTCATACCATACCCTTTGTCTACACCAGCGCCATTCTGGAAGGTTTTTGAAATATTATTTATAGCATATGCTGAATACACTTTTTAAAATTTTCTCTCATATGAGATGATACTACTTACCTTTACACTCTATATTTCCCAGGTATACTTGTAGAGATAGTGAGGAAAAGTTTGCAAGTTTCATAGATATTCCGAGGACAGTCTAGAATAGGGTTGTATAGTTCAAATATAATCAATGAAGTACATCAAATATATATATATATATATATACATAACGGAAAGTGTTGGTTGTTATTGGTTGTTGGATTCCAGGATCATTTCTATTGGTGGATTTTCAATGATAATTTAGTCCAAAATTTTAAAATGAATTTAAAATAGAAAAGAAATTAAATGTGTAATAATAGTATTATAATATAGTATTTAACATATTTGATATTTATAATATAATATATTATAAATATCAAATGTCTAGAAAATTTAATTCGATAAATGTAATGCAGATGGTGCAGTGAAAAACGTTGTGACACGTTACACTTGTATTAAGTTTTCTTCGAGCGCTTGTAAGTTTATGTTGAACTTGGTTTTCTTCTGTGTGCATAGTAAACAAATTTAATTATAGTATTTAAAAAAAAAACATGGAAAAATATTCAGATAAACGTTCTAACAGATATTCCGATAGACATTCGGATAGACGTTCAGAAAGATATTCGGAGAGACGCTCAGATAGGCGTTCGGAAAGACGTTCAGAAAGACGTTCAGATAAACATTCGGAAAGAAAAATTGTATGTGTATACAATCATGATGTATTAACATCAAAAACAGGGGGTGCCTATATACCACCAGCAAAATTGCGTATGATGCAAGCAAATATAACGGAAAAGTATGGATCTGCGTATCAGCGGATTGCATGGGAAGCATTAAAGAAATCAATTCATGGTAGTATTAATAAAGTTAACGTGAGCAATATTGGTCTTATAACAAGGGAACTTTTAAGAGAAAATATTGTTAGGGGAAGAGGTTTGTTAGCTCGTTCTATTATACAAGCTCAAGCTGCTTCTCCAACTTTCACTCCTGTTTATGCAGCACTTACAGGTATTATTAATTCAAAATTTCCTAATATTGGTGAACTAATATTGAAGCAACTAATTATACAATTTAAACGTGGTTTTCGTAGAAATGACAAACGTCTCTGTATATCATCTGGAACATTTGTCGCACATCTTTTGAATCAACGTGTGGCACACGAAATTTTACCTTTGGAAATTTTAACGTTTAACTCGTTGATACACCTACGGATGATTCTGTAGAAGTTGCCATAGCATTCTTGAAAGAATGTGGTATGAAATTAACAGAAGTATCTCGTAAAGGTATAGAAGCTATTTTTGAAATGTTGAGAAATATATTGCACGAGGGTCAATCGGATAAGCGTGTTCAATATATGATTGAAGTCATGTTTCAAATTCGAAAGGATGGCTTCAAAGATCATCCAGTAATTCCTCCAAAATTAGATCTTGTAGAGGAAGAAAATCAATTCACGCATCTCATACAATTAGACGAAGCAATAGATTCTCAAGACATTTTAAATGTTTTCAGGTTTGACAGTGATTATAAGGCTAATGAGGAAAAATATAAACAATTAAGCAATAAAATTCTTGTTTTAAATGACAGTGATTCTGAAGGCAGTGACAAGTTCCGATGAAGAAGATAGCAATGCTGAGGATATCAAAGAGAAAGAAGGTCTTATTATAGACAATACGGAAACTAATTTAACAGCTCTTAGAAGAACTATTTATTTAACTATACATTCATCATTAGATTTAGAAGAATGTGCGCATAAATTAATGAAAATGCAATTAAAGCTAGGACAAGAAATAGAACTTTGTCATATGTTTCTTGATTGTTGCGCGGAAGTGCGTACGTACGAAAAAATTTTTGAATTATTAGCAGAACGATTTTGTGCAATTAAAAAAGTGTATGTTACACATTTCGAAGAAATATTTCAAGAATCTTATCATACAATACATCGATTAAATATTAATAAGCTAAGAAACTTATCGAAATTCTTTGCTCATTTGTTATTTACCGATTCTATATCATGGGAAGTATTGTCGTGTATAAAATTAAACGAAGAAGATACTACCAGTTCTAATAGAATATTTATTAAAATATTATTTCAAGTACTTTCCGAATACATGGGTCTTTCGAAACTTAATCAAAGAGTTAAAGATGTAACATTACAAGAAGCTTTCAGTGGATTATTTCCAAGAGATAATCCAAAAAATACACGTTTTGCTATTAACTTTTTTACATCTATTGGTTTAGGTGGTTTAACAGATGACTTGAGAGAACATCTCAAATCTTGATTATAAATTCGTTATTAAATGTAAATATAACGATTTTATGTTATATGAATCGTAATCTGTAATGCAAAGATAAAAGAATTGTAATGTAAATATGTAAATATTAATAAGATGTAATGTAAATATGAATAAAAGCTTATTTTTTCTTTTTACAATTAAATAAAAAAAAATGTTTAATTACTCGATAAATTTACTGTTTATTTAAATTATTATTTTAGAAGATTTTTTGATTAATTCTATGTAATATGTAAAAGTTCTATGTAGTCGATATTTTCGTTTCCTTTTAACAGTTATTTAAATGTTAGATAACTTTCTGTATATACATTCACGTAAGATTTTACGCATTTTAAAAATTTATCATATGAAACGCTAAAAATATATTTAATATTATTAGAATATTTTTATTAATTACATTATATTTAAACGAATGTATCATTTATTATTTACTATTATTTTGTTAAACTATTTCTACTTTAAATTTAGATAAACCATTTGGTATACATACTTATTAAATGAGATAAATTTTCCATAGATACAATTTATTTTTAGATTACAATTTACTTTTAATTGGACTTTTTTAATTTAGTTTTCCATCCTTTACTCAACTGCAACTTGGTAAGATGAAATTGAATAGATTTACACAGCAAGTTAACGATAATATCTTGGAAATAATTGTAAAATAATAAAAAAAATTTTCTTATTGCTATTTTTAACGTTAATTATAAGATTTGGTTAATTTATATTGACTAACACGTGAGTACAATTGTTACATTCCCGCGACCATAAACAAGGTTTTAAAAACCTGATATTAGCCACTCTAACGTACTCTAGTGGCAAAATATCTGTCAAAGTATCTACCCTTTATAGGTAGAGGTAAGGAGAATCATCTGTGTATATGAAAGTGTCCGTCGAAATGCATTCAATTAGGGTGGCGCCACATTAGTATCAGGGTAAATTTTAAAGGAAGCGCCAAATATTATTAGAGAATGATTGAGAAATAAACAAGGAAAGAAAAACTTAATAATTTTCAATAATTAACTACTTTAGTCGCCAATAATAATAAATTTTTTAACTCAGCATACTTCAATTCGTTTACAATTGCTATATTCATACCATACCCTTTGTCTACAACAGCGCCATTCTGGAAGGTTTTTGAACTATTATTTATAGCATATGCTGTATACACTTTTTAAAATTTTCTCCTTTATGAGATGATTCTCTTTACCTCTACCCTCCATAAATTCCATACAAACCGAAATCAACTACAACGAAATCAGAATCGTATTTAAAAAGATGACGACTGATAAGGGTTAATGAATTTTCTCAAAATCTTACCAAAAAAAATTTCTGGAAAAAAGTTTTACTTCTCTGATTGGTTCATTTAAGAATGGCGTTTAGTGGCGTAAAAAATCTTTAATTCTTTTATTTCCATTTGCCGTTTATTTAAAGAAAAAAATATAATTATAAATATAATTATATATATAAATATAAACAAAGATTATATGGAAATGATTTATTAATGTAATGCAATAAACTAATTTCGTAAATATATATTACATAGTGAAAACGAATGAATCAATGAGCAAAGAGAATTTAGTGACTAGTCCAATCAGTTAAAAGTAAACGAATGTTAGGATTGAAATATATGGATGATATAAAGTTTAAAACAAGTTATATGTTTATTGGCATGCTCAGTAACGTATCTATGCATCTTGCATGTCTAATAACAGAAAATATAACAGATAAAAGTTATTTGTGAAGTCGAATTCATCGAAGTAGTTGTGATTGCTAATACATTGAGTCTTCTACGAAAATGCAAAAAATTGGAAAATTAAATTCGTCGATTGATATCATACCCTTGCAAGGATCTAGCGGTGATTATAAATCAAAAAACATGGACAGTAAAAACAAAATCGAAAATTGTCACCGACATTTCAAAGATCAATTATTATCTCGCGTGCAAACGGTAATATTTACTAATTAATGTTGTTAATTTATAAAAGAGAAATAAAAGCTAGATTTATTTCTTTGTATTTTCTATTTTCTTTTCTTTTGTAATAAACCGTTTGAAGATTTCGCAATTTTCATTTGTAAAATAGAACATTATTTAAAATTATTGAACCAATATAACCTACGTTATATATAATTAATTTTTTTTCTTTCTTTTTTTTTTTACATACACTATTACCACGATTATTACTTGTGTTTGTAGATTATTGTAGTAATCTGAAAAATAAAATATTCTCTTTTCATATGAGATAATATTATAAATACATGGTATGGAACATATCTAACATATTATATTTGTTACCTTCTATTCAAGTAATGAAGAAAATGATACTTTCTTTATGCTTAGATATTTTAAATCTAATAAATAAATGCATATAATTTCTAACACATACATATTATATTAATGATACACGCAATATAAACGAGAAAGCATTATTTTCTAAATATCTCATACCGTTGTATTTTATTGCAGTATATGCATGAAAATGAAAACAGAGTATATATTGATGTGAATGAGATGGCTGATACTCTTCAAAGAAAGTATCGGGATTATCGTGGAAAAAAACGCAACGCATTCAGAACACTTGTACGTAAAGCATACGACGAACTTACAGAAATGTTTGCTAAAAAGAATTCACGTGATTGGTATTCTTATGAGGATGATGACGACGAAGATGAAGTTGATGTTGAGGTACATAATGCATGTTATTCATATTTCCTTTTAGTTTCTCTTGTTAATCTTTCAAAGAAAATCAATGAATTTTAGTCAGATCCGCAACCTGCTATATTAGGAGATGTTTTATTGAAAATGTTCAAGAAATCTAAGGGCAAGCAGAATGGGAATTCCAGCGACAAAGAGCTTATAGACATTAGCAGCGATGATGACGTTGAGAAATCTGAGCAGAAATCTGAGGAAAAGGACAAAAATCCCGTGGTTGCTAATAAAATTTTACAAGAAAATGCAGATTCTCCACCGGTAGTCCAAAAATCCAGCGAGTCTAAAGAAGAAAGGCAACAATCGGCCCAAATGGTAATATATCAAGATGCATAAATATATTTTATGTTTTAATTTGAAAATTTAACGTAATAATGTTAATATTTCAGGCAAAGGTCGAGACTTCTTCTACTCCTAAACCGTCAACCGAAACGACAACTAGAAAAAGACAAAGAGATAAAGAAACTGATAGTGGGCAATTGCCATTAACAAAAAGAGTCAAAACAATACCGATTACGGAACCAAAAGTAACATTCGCGGACGTGGGTGGAAACGACAAGGTTTTGAAAACGGTATGCAAGTTATTGGCGCATATGAAACATCCCGAAATATTTAAACAACTGGGCATATCTCCACTTAGAGGATTTTTACTTCATGGTCCACCTGGATGTGGGAAGACTTTGCTGGCTCATGCCATTGCTGGAGTAAGTTTAATATTTTATTAATACATATTTTTTTATTTTATATGAAACGATTTTCTTATAGTGATATTTAATATATTTTTTCACAACTTGGAAAGATAAAAAAATCATTCGTTATAATCAAATAATTTGGTATCTTTATTTGTTTAAGATAAAATTGATTAGTATTCTTTAGGAGATTATCCTTTATGTTGTTTATTTATATTTTATACATTTTTGAAATTAGGAATTAGGAATCCCTCTATTAAAAGTAGCAGCACCAGAATTAGTGGCTGGAGTATCGGGTGAAAGTGAAGCACGTATTCGAGAATTATTTGATCAAGGAGTTGCTATCGCACCATGTGTACTTTTCCTTGATGAAATCGATGCTGTTGCACCTCATAGAGCTACCGCTCAAAGAGAAATGGAACGAAGAATCGTAGCCCAATTGCTATCGTGCTTAGATGGTTCATATTATTTGAAATTATTCTTATGAATGAAATATCTAAAAAGATATTAACATCGTGTATTTCTTTTTTGTAGAATTAAATTCAAAAGAAAATGGAGATAGAGTTTTAGTTATAGGAGCAACAAATCGACCAGATTCTTTAGACCCTGCTTTAAGAAGAGCAGGACGTTTTGATCGTGAAGTTTGTCTTGGTATACCTGATAAAAATGCAAGAGCTAAAATATTGGCAGTACATACAGAAAAAGTAGCTCTAGCTCCTAACGTTAATTTATCAACAGTAGCTTCGCTCACACCTGGTTTTGTAGGAGCAGATCTCGTTGCTTTAATTAGAGAAGCTGCCCTAGCTGCTGTAGAAAGGTAAACATCAACTACATATTATTTTTTCTATTATAAAAATCTTACAATATTTAATTTAATTAATAATAATTTACTTTTTTCTTACGATAGAATTTTTGAAGACTTGAATGAGACAGTAATGGACGTTGATGTATCTAAATCTCCTGAAATAAGTGAAATCAATCCTCAGGCTGATAAAGAAGTTACAACATTTGAAAACTCAGGAAATTTAGTTGATGATATTGTGACTGGTGAACGCCCAACGTCTATCGAAGATACTGTATCATCTATCAGTAAAACGCAATCAGAAAATTCCAATGCAGGATTAGAAATGGATGTTACACAAGAGCCATCTAAGTCACCAGAATTATCAAATTTACTTACATGGTTACAAAACGAACCTCCTCTTTCGGCGGAAAAATTATCTAAACTTTGTATCGAGGAAAGAGATTTTGAAGCTGCTTTACGTGTCGTTCAACCTTCTGCAAAAAGAGAAGGATTTGTTACAGTACCTGATGTTACATGGAACGATATTGGTTCATTACAAGATATCAGACAAGAATTACAAATGGCTATACTTGTAAATATATATATATATTAACTTACTTAAAATCAAATCTATAGTTATTAGTACGGATTATTAATCATTACTATATATTATTATCTTTTTAGGCTCCTGTACGTCATGCTGAACAATTCGAATCGTTAGGTTTGAATTCTGCCACAGGTGTATTATTGTGTGGTCCACCAGGTTGTGGTAAAACGTTATTAGCTAAAGCTATTGCCAACGAAGCTGGTATTAATTTCATTTCTGTAAAGGGACCTGAACTTCTCAATATGGTAATGTATTATAAATTTCTTTCTTGTTCATAATTGTATTTATAAAATACTAAGTAATAACAATGTACTTCATCATCTGTCAATAGTATGTTGGTGAAAGCGAGAAAGCAGTACGCCAATGTTTTATGAGAGCAAGAAATTCTGCCCCATGCGTTATATTTTTCGATGAATTAGATGCATTGTGTCCTAAGAGAACAGAAGGTGACAATTCAGCCACGTCGAGAGTAGTTAATCAGATGCTTACGGAAATGGACGGGGTTGAAGGTAGACAAAATGTATTCTTAATGGCTGCCAGCAATCGTCCAGATATTATTGATCCTGCTGTATTAAGACCTGGAAGATTGGATAAAATTTTATACGTAGGTTTACCAACAGCAGCGGATCGCGTTGATATTATAAGAGCATTGACTAAGGTAAATGGTGATATTGAGTTAGTATAGGTAAATAATCTTTTACTCGTTAACTTGTTGTCTACATATATTTTCTCATATAGAATGGTACAAAACCAAAATTAGCTGCAGATATAAACTTGGGAGAAATTGGATATAACGATAAGTGTGATGGCTTCACCGGAGCTGATTTAGCATCGCTGATTAGAGAAGCAGGATTAGAGGCATTGCGAGAATTGATGACAGGATTTCATGGACAGCCAGAGATTTGCATGCGGCACATTTCTATTGCGTTTGACAAAGTTAGACCATCGGTTCATGAAAAAGTAAGTAATTGTATTTGCTAATTATTAGGTAAAATAATAGGTAATTATTATATAAAATAATGAATTTGGTTTGCCTTAAAAAAATATTAGTCAACTATTTATTCTCCATTAATTTGTCTTTTTTTCTACATACAAAATTTATATGTGTACTTATAATAAAACATTTTTTACACAAATTATTTAAAATGTTTAGGATATCAAAAATTATGAAAAATTAAAAAAGCTATATTCAGTTAAGAAATATTCGGAGGTAACACCTATGGATAATACTCCGTTGGAAACACCTATAGTGGATGTAGTTATGGAAGCAGTGGAACCGATGGAAACATAAAACAATTTTATTAAAGATTTTGTGGCACTTCTCTTCCATTATCAAAGTCTTATCAAAATTTCTAACAACATTAAAAATAACTATTATGTAAGATAATATTTTTACGTTAGAAATGATATGCATTAGAATTTTTAAGTTCCAATATTTGCAAATTATGTAGATATATTCCTTTTTTATTCTGATGTTGATATTATATAGTAAAAAGAATCATTTAATAAACAAGACAAGAGAAGATAAGATAATGAAACGATAATGTTCGGATATCTTATTTGAGGGAACATTATCTTGTATAACAGTTTTTATAAAACATAAATAAATTTTATGTTATCTACAAACGAATGGTATACTTTGTATGGACTAAAATGCAATATAATTTTGTTAGATTAATTGATAATATTTTTAAATAACTGACTTTAAAAATTACTTTCATTGTTTTAACAAAACTGATTATTTATTTATTATTATTAAAATACCGTAAAAATTTACAATACTTGAAAATGAAAAGGATTGATTTCTTTTTATCAATGGAATGTGTCTTATATAATTAGATATATGATGATAATATTTTAATTTTAAATAAGTATTAAAATTTTATTTTTCTTTCTTCTGTACTCTGTCCAATGTAATCACACAAATAAATTTCATTATTCTAATATTTGACGACATATCTAGCGAATAGATGATTGATACCACATCAAAATTTTTATTTTGTAACGTATATATATATATAATTCCGATAATAGTTAATAATGATAAAATAATAATAATAATAAATCCTATTAATTTTTTGTGAAATTAAACAATTAATAAATATTTCACTATACATAGTTGAAATACTATTTAATAAAACGAAATAATGCAATTTATCTGTTTTATTTGGTTAAGTTATAAAATTTGATTATAAAATCACCTATAAAATTAATCTATCCATTAATTAAATTAAGAAAGATCAATCGTCATTTATTAGATTGTTAAAATATAGCGACAGTCTTAGAAATAAAAATAATATATCACAGCACATAGGGTTCTGTTGTGCGATTTTTCACGATCCAAGGATGAGTTAAAACATCTTCTAATGATAGTCTTTTTTCTGGATTAATAACTAACAACTATAAAACAATAATCATTAAATAAAATAAAAATAGTTAAATAATTTGAAGTAATGAAATAGTTGTTTACCTTTGAAATTAAGTCTCTTGCGCCTTCGCTAACAAAATTAGGAAATTTATAATTAGCTTTTTTAATTCTTATATATGTTTCTTCATAACTCTGTGTAAGAAATGGTGGTGTACCAACTAAACATTCATAACACAGTACTCCCATGCTCCACAAATCTACGGTATGATTATAAGTCTTTCCAGCTACCATTTCTGGTGGTAAATAATCAAGAGTGCCACATAAAGTTTCTCGTCTTGATGAAGGTGCATGAACAGACCAACCAAAATCAGCCATTTTCAATTCACCTTTTAAACCGAGCAATAAATTTTCTGGTTTAATATCACGATGTATTACATTTTTACTGTGACAATATTTTAAGGCATCAGCTAATTGCGATATGTAAGTGGCAGTTCTGTAAATATTTTTATTATACTTTTTCAATACGCTTGTAAGTATATTAAAATAAAAAATACTTACCTAACATCGTCAAAACGTTTGTCAGGCTGTGCATTTAATTCTTTATACAATTCACCCTTCGGAGCATACTCTAATATCAAATATACTCTTTTTTCATCATGAAAATAACCATACATACGTAAGATATTAGGATGTCTATAAAAATAAAATATAAAAAATGCTTGTTATTTGTTCTTTTTGATTATGGAATGATGGAAATAATCGTAAAAGAATTATTTAAAATTAACCTTAGGTGGGTTTGTATTTCAATTTCTCTTTGCACTTGATACAACATAACTTGATCTTCAACGCCTTGCTTTTGTATTTGGGCTTTAAATAATACTTTCATCGCTATAATAAATTTAGACTTTTTTTCCCTAGCAAGATAAACGTTTCCAAATTTTCCTTTACCAAGAGGACGTCCTATATCAAAATCCGTAAGTACCCATTTCTTTTTACTACTTTTATTATTTGCATCATTCTGTTCAGTATTATTAGCACTCGCAACATCTTTTTTGTCATTATTATTACTAGTAGCATTATCACAGTTAACTGGAAGATTTACTTCAGTTGACTTGGACGTAGAAGGCTGTTCCTTTGACAATTGTTTGGAAATATTGTTTTGATTAGTTTTAGTTGTACAGTTGGTTGAATCAGTTTTATCATATTGCACAATTTTATTATCAGTTTCTTTAATAATCTCTTGATTGTTCTTCAACACTGAATTTGTGGTGTTTACAATTCTCAATTGTTTAAAATTATTAACTTGTAGTTTGTCGTCTTTTGGTAATTGATTAGTAGTCAAATTAGTTGGAATATTATTTTCTTTTCCTTCCAGCATCCTTAGAAAACTAGTACTTAATTAAAACAATAAATTATCTTTCTTTTTCTTTCAAAATAAAGAGAACAGTCTGGAAAAATGTATTACCACACAATTGTAAAAAATCAAACACTGAAAACATATAAGCTAATACAAAAATCGAACTTAAACCTTAATATTAACTAGTATAATAAGATTAATTAATACTTACGAATTAATATGAAATTTATACAAAATGTAAACACATGGAGCGAAATTTAACTAATGATAACATTAAAGTTAATTCTTCTTAGCAAAACAATATCATTAGAAGAGTGAATAAACTAAAATGTCTTACAATTAAACGTACCAAACGATCATTACTATTAAATACACTTATACAGTTGTTTGTATCTATTTACAGAATTCGCAAATTATCGGCCACAACTAATCTTTCTTAGCTTAGAAATACTTCTGCAAACGTTTTAAATCTTTCAAATAAGTTTAAAATAACGTATTTTTAGTTCTCTCTTCTGATTGGCTTGTGGAAACTATGACGTAATTCTATATGCGTAAGGAGAAAGGCGAGTTTTCAATATAAGCTAAACTTTCTTGAAAATCTAACCTTTCGTGACAATAATGGTTTAATATAAACTAAAAATTTAAAAAGTATACTTAAAACAATGGAAACTATCCTTCAGATTTATCACCACATTTAAATATTCCAGAAATTTATAATTTAAAAAAAAACCATGCACAAATCTAAAAATGATAAATACAATTTGTCCATTCGATTGAATTTAGCGCTAGATGTATCGAGATAGCTATAGGAATAATTGGACCAATCAAAAAGCAGTATAGTGGGTAAAGAGGTAGTAAAATGGAGGCGGATTAATCGACGAATCAGGAAGCGAGATAAGTTATTCTCCCGAAATGACTATGCTTACATTAGTAGGGATCGCGTTGGGAGGGAAACGAGGGGTAGGGGGGCTGGGTCAGTAGAGGAGAAATGAAGGGGGGAGTATTGCTAGATGGTAGATGGGTGGGGGGCTGGTTGGGGGGTTGAAGGGAAGGGGCCAGTACCCGGTCTAAGTTTCATTCATGATCGTCGGGTACAAAGTAAGCCATAATATATCTGTAAGTTGTATTGTAAACGGGGTAGACCGCGTTAGTGCTGCCGATGTGCGTGCGCCTAGCAGTTGTACACGTGATTATTACTCCTTTTGTGCTAGGTGTTTTTGTTTCGTGTTATACGTGCATTACAACACTTTGGTTTAACCTTTATACCTGCCTCGTGCTATTCGCCACGATAAAACGGGTATGTAGAGAAGGAGAAAAATGAATGAAAGAAAGAAAAAATGAATCATTACAGTTTCAATCTTTCAACATGACGGATTGGGTATATTTAAATTTTGAAATAATTGGACTAATTTTATATTTAAATTTTCTTTCTTTTTTTTTAAGTTTTAGATGTAATTAAGGATAATTAAAAGTTATTACGAATATATGTTATAATCGTTTCTCTTTAAGCGTTCGGCTTGCATCGCGTTTTCTTACGAAACGACTAAGAACCCTATGATAAAACTCGCCTAACGCCTACGTATCTAACTTTTCTCTCTCATTCTTTCTCTTTTCTTCTCTTTTCTTCTCTTTTCTTCTCTTCTCTTCTCTTCTCTTCTCTTTCTTTCGCTGTCTTTCTCTCTTTATATGTATTTGTTTTGACAGAGTTCTTCGTGGCTAGCATCCTATGAGATAGAAGTGAAATACACACACATATATACATGAATGCATACACGCAAGCATGTTTAAAATACATAGCCGGTCAAGATCCCTTAAACATATTCATATATTCTATTCTTTAAGAAATGCACATATTTATACATATTCGCTTAATGAATATCTACGATAATAGATTATTTTGATCAAAATGATTCGTTTATCGAGAAAATAATCAATGATGATTGGTCAAATTTGTACGTTGTTGTGTGTATTATACTTTCCTTTAGTATAATGATCTTTTGTTCTAAAATTTCCTTCTGTATTTAAAAAAAAAAAAAAACAATTAAAATTCGATTGACGTTAATACACATATACATTTAAATTGAAGAGTGTAAGAATATTTTTTTTATTTTGAGGTGGTATCGACATGTAAGGATCAACGCGTGATAAGATAACACTGACTGAGTTAAGAAAACGATTCCTATTACAAGTGCACTTACACATGCATACACACACTGTGTGTAAGTATGCGCATCTTGTACGCTTATGACGATGGACTCTGTGACACGCGTGTTATGTATATATATGTGTTGTGTATCTGTTATGTCGGTAATAGCAATAAAATGCATAATAAAATAATAAATGAATAGATGATAAGCGATGTGTCTCCCACCGGCTATCACATCGTGTTAGTTTGTACCGCTAGACTGGTGGTGGCATCATTGGCTCGGCACCATTAGCTGCAACACTAATACCGTTGTCACATCGTCTCTCCCTCTTTTATATACATATTCTTTTACGATCCCATTTCTCCATACACATGCCATACATATGTGTTACATATGTGACCAATCGAAAATCACGCCTCTTATTTTATTTACATTTAATTTTATATTATCATTTTTAGTTTTTATATTTTATTTGTTTTTTCATTTTTCTTTTTCTTCTATTTAATATCTTTTACCCTACGCCATCTTGGTTTTTAAGGCTAACTATGGAATTTGGTTTAATGGCTCCTTTTTATCGTTATTACGATATAACCAATAATATTAATTTTATTTTTATTATGTATATTAAAAATTTTTTAAATTTATTTCTTATTAAAAATGATCATATCGTGAAAAGAAATAATGTGATGATGACGATTATTATTATTATTTCTAAAAGAATGTATGTGATTTGTGTTTTTAATGTGTCGCGCGTTTTTTACTTTATTCACATAGTAATTACGTAATCCGCGATTAAAACCAAAATGGATAGCAATTAGTAATTATTGTAAATTATACCAAATAAAAACTCTTTTTAAAAAGCGTTTCGTGAAAGATTTCAGTTTCCTTGGGGGATAATGTTGTATATTTTATTTAAAAATACGTGTTATCAAACTAAGGCTATTAATTTATAAGAAAGAAGATATTTATAAAATATGACGAGACTAAACGACCGTATTGAATGTGATTGTTCGTTGAGTATTTACTATGATTATTCCATTGCGATATAAATTTAAATTTATCGATACGATTTATCGAATTTTTCGTAGATTTATTAAAGATAATATTGGTATACGCGGGGGATCTTATTAAAAATATTTATTATCATATAAATTATCGGCGATTGGCTGTAAAGTTTGTTCAAATTATATTTTAAAGTAATTATATACTTTTTTATATTTCGATATTATTTAATTAATTAAATTATTGATTGTATATTAATTTTAAAAATCGTCGCGAATTAATTGTTAAAAATTCACATATTTTTAGTTTAATTGATTTTGATTCACACTTTACTTGTAAATAATGAGAGAGAGAAATTATAATAATAATAATAATTTTATTATTAATTAATTAATTAATGTTTGTAAAGTGTTAAATTATTTTTGAATTTCGTGTAATTTGTTTGTTAAAAAAAAAAAATGGCGTGGCAACGTTGCTGCGATCTCGAAGCATCTTTTCTTTGGTGACGCTTGTTGTCCCTTTACCAAAGAAAGACGAACGCGAATGGTCAAGGGAGAAAAAGACAAAGGGGAAGAAAAAGAAAGCTTGTGTGATGATGACAAAGAACGAGGACGCCCTAAGCCCTTCAAAGTCTCGAAAAACAAAACGACAGAGAGACCGTACAAATGAACTTTGCGAATCGAATTCTTTTAACTTTTAGAAAAGGGATACTTAAAAAAAGGCAAGTGTTAACAACTTGTTTTACTATTCAACCGAATACTAATGCCGACATGATTTTCACTCCATTTTTATAATAACGAGATTAAATTGTCTTCCACAAAGCATTAGATCAAAAGAGAAAGAAGGTAAAACTTCTTATAAAACTTCTATGGGAACTCAACAATTCTTAGATGATCTAAACAAATTATTTTTTATTATTTCTTTGTTCAAATTAATTTTGTTTACAGACTTTAAATGTAAAAAGATCATAATTTTTCTACAATTTCCTTCAAAAGTATTAAAAAGGAGTACATATTTAATTTTTAAAACTAATAATAATTTATAATCTACCATATCGGTTTACGTGCATGAATTTATTTATAGTAGAAATAATTTAACCGACTGAGAATTTAAAGCTTTGAAGTAGAATTTTTGTAAACACCATGGCGAGAGTTAAAATGATCCCAAACGCGTTTGTTTCTTTTTTTTTTTTAATTCCTTTTTGTTTTTGCCTTTGAACGTCGCCATAGCTTTGATAAAAATAATTTCATCTGTTTTCTCTCTCCTCTTTCTTTCTCTTTCTCTTTCTTTCTTTTTATGGGGTTCACGATCTTTTTCTATACGGGTTGTGTACTGCGTTAGCCAGAATACAACGATCTAAGCGTCCTAAGAAGAATATCTACCCGCATCTCAAAATCGCGGTAGCAATAAGTGCATTTTTCTTGCTTTATTTACATAGATACATGTTGCCAGAGTAATGTTCTTCACATAATCGGATATGTTTCAGCTTCCCAAAGGACCAATCCTCTTCTTACCATGTCTCCAATTTCGTTTTCAATCCTATTCACTTCCTTTCGAGCTTGTAAATTGAAAAAGTAAAGTGGAATCATTAGATAAATTTTGTCCAAATCACTCGAACCCAGTTGTTCACTGTAAACTCTCTTTTTTTTGTTCATTATTTTTTTGTTTAGAAAGAAAACGCGCGCGAGAGAGAGAGAGAGAGAGAGAGAGAGAGAGAGAGAGTAAAAGAACATGAGTCCAATTATTGTTACAACAATCTAACAATAAATATACAATAATTTATTTGATACTATTGTCCTTTTCTTATGGTTTATGTACATTCTTTTTTTTATTTTTGTGAGTTTAATAGTACGTATAAAATAACATTTGATGTTAAATTGCATCTTACAAAATGCAAAACTAACAAAATTAACAATTTTTATTTATTTTTTTTTGTTCATTTACCAGAAATAAATGCATAAAAAAATAGAGTTGATTTTATTTTATTCTTATTTTATATTTTTTGTTGTTGCTCTAATCTATCGGACGTAGGTACTTATATTATAAAAAATAATTATTTTTAGTATTTTTTTTTAAGTTCAGTATTACATAAGATATCGAAAGACAAGATTGATTAACGTGAAAGTTGTAGTATTTTCAACGGTTATCTGTTTTAATATCTAATTGCGTAACGAAGCTAGTAGCAAGTAATATAGCTTGGTATAATCGAAGAAAAATATTTTATAAGAAATATTAATATTAAATTATTAAAATTAAATTAATTAATAAGCTGCAAAAGTGATCGAAAAAAGAAAATATTTTTCGAATATAATACAATATATGATAATAATTGTATCGATGACATGGTATTTTTTCTTTTCTTTTTTACCTGCAAGAAAGTATATAAGCAGATAAGCTGTCCGGGGAAACACATGATACCTTTGTTCGCGATTGAGATAATGATCTAATAGATAAACCAATTTAAACTGGCGAATAGATCTCTGCCATGTTGAAAGTATTTATGATAAACAGATAATTTGATTGATTATACGAGCACAAGATAATTCTTATTTATTTATTCATTCATTTTATTATTGTTAAAGCTTTTATCTTATTTGAATGAGATTATGTGTTGGTAATTATGATTATGATTTATACTAGTTATAAGTATAAAAATTGCTAAAAGTAAATTAATTTAATACAAATAATATAAAATAAAAAAATAATATAATATAAACGATTTAAGTATACATAAATTTATTCCCTTAATTTACTGCCATAATAATTATCGAATCCATATTTATATAAATTTAATAACCAAAAATAGCGAGTAATTAACATCACAAAATCTTAATTAATTAAAATCCTTGATCCTATTAATTAATTAATTAAATAAGTTTAAAACTTCCATATATAATTGTAAATATTTGTTAGATTTCAATAAGGGGTTTTGTTTTTTTTGTAAATGGAAAGTAATAGTATAGTATATACATATATACTATATATATGTATTTAAAAAAGTTCTTTTAGCTCATCCTTGGCATGTAGCATAAAGAGCCGTGAGAGAGTCGATCGACGTTGCTCGAGCACTTTTCCACCTACCATCTGTCGTTTAGTCTTCCAGTCGGGGTAACTTGATCTCCGTAGAAAGCAGGGTTCGAAACTTCCTATACTATACACGAAGCCGACAAGATCACGCGTTTGGACCAACCAACCGACCATGTCGGTCCACCAAATTGTAGTTTAATTATTTTACAAATGTTATCTTTTGCGAACAGTAAAAAATACTCGTATTATAATATAACATTAAAGGATACATTATTTAACAAAAGAAAATATAACGAGAAAATAATAAAAAGTTAAGTTCTATAAAAAAGAAAAAGAAAGAGTTAATTTTTGAACGTGTTATTAATAATAATAAATAATATTAATAAGAAGAAAAAGAAAAAGAAGAAAAATGATAGGAAAAGGTTTTATAGCAATTAAGCAAAAATGTTTAATGAACTTATTTAAGAAACGAGAATCGATAGTTTATGATTAAAAATATATATATAGATATACATATGAATTATTTCTTTTTGTTTGGTTTCTTCCAGACAACATGGATATGGAATCCCTGTACGATTACGGGGAGGAAGATCAGGATTTTTACGAGGAAAATCCTGGTACCCGAAAAGGTGGATATCCTATCGATCACAGATGGATCAAAGTGAGTTTATATATGTTTATTTACGTAAATAAATATTCATATAATATTCGTATTCATAAACAACGATTAAATAATATTAATTGTAAAACAACGTGTACGATAACGTGCGTCATCGATAAGAAAACCCACACATTAGAAAAATCGATTTTTTCTTTACAACATATGTTTGCCCTTTTACGAAGAGAATAAAAACAAAAAAAAAAGAAAAAAAGTCGAAGAGAGAGAGAGAGAGAGAGAGAGAGAGAGAGAGAAATTATTAATTTTATAAAATAAATAGCTAAGTAATTTATACATAAAAATATCGAGTTTCCACGTAGCATATCAAACTTTCCGACTTATACAAATATTTAATATTTATACATATACAACAAGAAATAAAATAAAAAGAAAAAATAATTAATATTGCGAATGTGGTTTAAAAATTTAATAATAAACATACGCGAAAAAAAAGAAGCAAATAAAAGAGAGAGAAAAATAGAAAGGAAAAAAAATTAATTTAATAAAATTAATATACAGAAAGAAGAAATTTGAATATAAAAAATATAGTTATCACGTAATGTTTGAAGCCTTGTAAATCATATATACATCTAATACAGACTCACACACACACGTAGAAAGATAGTAATACCAATGGAGTCTGACAATTGGCTTGGTTCTCTCTCTCTCTCTCTCTCTCTCTTTCTTTCTTTCACACACATCAGTCAGTCATTCTCTCCTGCGTTCGTTTCATGAATGAACGTAGAACCGGCGCTCTGGTCTTTCCCTCTCTCCATTTCCCTCTTTTCCCCTTCTCTTAAATCTTATTGGCCTGCCATCGTCGTCGTCGTTCTCGTCGTCATCGTCGTTGACCTCTCTTTCTTCTCTTTTTCTTCTCTTTCCCTCTTTCTCTCTCTCTCTCTCTCTTACTCTCTCTTTCTTCTCTTTCTTCTTCCCTTACCCTTACCCCTACTTCCCCCTCTTTTTCTATCTTTCTATCTCCTTCCATAAAACAACTCTTGTTGCACATGCTCTACTAAGTTACGGAGTGTACACACACATATATTAACACATTTGAATATTACTACACTACTACTATTATATTTCTTTCACAAGGCACCTTATAACGTTGTTATACTATTTTTTTTAAATTTATGTAGAAAATCAATCTAATTTTAATATTCTATAATAAAAAAATGAAATCATTCTTTTATACTATACTAGTTGATCATTCTTTGATCTTTACTTTTTTATTTTATTTCGAAGATTCATATAATTTTTGGATATTTTTTATTAATTATTTCAATGATTCTATAAAATATTGCAAAAAGTATATACGTGAATTGGTTAAACGTTTTATTTTTTTGCTTCATTTATTTTCACATATATTTTTAACATTTAAATTTGCTTTCGATTCGTAAGGTTTTCTTTCCATTTCTTCATGCAAATTCAATAATTTTTGTATTTAATGTTCATATAATTAACAAATTATTTTAACATAATTAAGAATAAAATTCTACTTATCTTTCAGTAATACGTATTTTTGATCTTTTTTTTCCTACCACTGTATATACCTAAATATAAAATAATGTAAAAAAGGAATGGATACGAATAGAAATCTTTTCACTGACTCATTTTTTTAATGTACAAATTATTTTCACACAAAAAAATAAATGTTATTTACACCCTTCAGTGATACATATATTCTGATCTCTTTTTTCTATCATTGCATACACCTAAAATATAAAATATTAAATGAAATAAATACACGAAATGAGAACAACTATTTAAAACGATTAATTTTTTTCATTTAAAAATTATACACACAAGAAAAAAATATATACAATTTTTTGTAATTTTAATTCATTTAATCCAAACAATCGTTTTTAAACAGCAAAAAACATTCTACAACTACTCCACCCCCCTCCCGAAACAACAGACGGCCTTTAATCTCTTCCTTTCTTCCTAGTTTAAAAAAAAAAAGAAACAAGATGAAGAATAAAAAAAAGTCAAATATTAGACTCGCTTTTTACCTGACCGTTAGCTCGTTGGAAAGTTAATGAAAAGGGAAAGGTTGCAACGGTGAGATCGGTGTAGATAGAAGAAAAAGAAAAAGAAAAAGAAGGGCAGAGCATAGGGCACGAAGTTTGTGGTGCTACTGGCAACGTTCGGACATTAATGTGTATGTGGTGTGTATGTATGTATGTGTTAGAATGTAAGGGCAGCAGTGCATGTGACTAGAACGACGATGACGACGAAGAGGGCGAGGGTGAGGACGACGACGACGACGACGACGACGACGACGACGACAACGACGAGCGGTGCATGCAGAAGATCTGGCTACATGATGCGGGAAGGGATGCTATTTCTGGCGGCTTAGGTTTCCCTTTCCCCTCCACCGAACGCATTTCCTTCGGCCAGACCTTACCACATCCCGTTTCTCTCTTCGTACTCTACCTCTACAAACCTCTCTCTCTCTTACTTTTTTTTCTTTTTTTTTTGTAATGTTCATTCGTGTGCAAAAAAAAAAAGCTAAAAAAAAAAAAAGGTATATAAATACACCGATATATACCGTTAATTGGTAATCGTTTAGTAACAGTGTAATCAATTTTATAATAATTAAACGATGCATATTTAATTTTTACTTCTTTTATTTTTATATTTTTTTTCTTTTTTTTTTCTATATGTTCATTCTTGCATAAGAATATTAACAACAACAGCAACAAAATATATATACCGATATACGCGGTAATGAGTAAATCGTTTTAAGCACTATAATAAAATATTAAATTCGAGAGAAATGAGAATTTATTTTATTTTCATCTCCTGTTAAATATAGCATGGAAAATCTTACAGAAGAACGGATTTTCTATCTTATGCAATATTTAAACCTTCATCTCCCCTTCCTCGTGTTATTTAAACCGAATTAAACTTTATTCATTCGGAGTGATATCGATCGTGAAATAAGTTTAATTCGTTAATATTATCAACCCAACAATTATTTTTCTGTCTTTCTTATAATTTCTGTTTTTTTTTTATATTAAAATGATAAACAATTTTCATGTCTAAAAAACAGAAAGGTTTGAAAGATGATGACTCATGGTCAGAAAGTAATACTTCAAGTACGTTTCCACATCCCCCACTTTTGTTGTAGAGCCCTCTTCCTTCCCACTTCCCCTTCCCGCCCTTTCTGCTACTCCTCCTTCTTCTCCTTCTCGTTCTGACTTTTTAGTTTTAATTGATGGTGATCTTTTACATTGGCGATATATCGGAATGATTGCTTTCGGTAGGACGTTCGTTTCGATTTAAACGATATGGGTGCGGTGCATCCGTTTCCTTTTGCCGTGCTTTCGTCCTACAATAAATTTCGTTCCGTTGCTTGGCCACGAGGAAATCGAAGGGGGAAAAAGAGAAGACTCTTTCGTTAGGTTCGTTCGTTTGTATGTTCTTTCAAAGAAAATGCGCGACTCCGTTCGTGGTGGTACCCTTTGTTCGTGCTAGACTATCGGAACGTATTATTTTTCCCCCCTTTTCATTTCTTTCTTTTTTTTCCTTTTTTTTTTGTATAATATAATTAACACCAAAAGTATCAGTCGAAATGATTACGATTTCTATATTTTTCAGGTAAAAATTACTTCAAATTTATGTGACTTTAGATCTTTAGATATTTTCTATAACCGTTGTCATAATTGACATAGATTTATTATTATTACCTCACCCTCCATCGTTTTCTTTAAGTTCTTTTTTCTATTGGTCAAAGTTTTATAACTATACTTTGGATGCAGCATGAGTTGATTGTAAAGTAGGTATAATGTCGATTGTTTATTTCCTTTTTCTTCGAATTCTTTAATCACGTTCCTTTTTTTCGATTATTTGTATTCTCTATTAATTTTTTTTTATGTTTTATGGGATGAGTAATCCTTTCTCTTTTATACTATCATCCATCTGTCGATGAATATTAACGAGTACCAATTCGGCAGCTGTCGATGTTGATAAGATCGAATTTGAAATTGGTTTCTAAAGTTGGAAAGGACAGACGTGTAATGTCGAAGAAATTTTTCATCATTTTAAGCAATCTTTTTATAGTTTCCATTGATAAAGTAAAATGAATGAATAAATGAATGATAGTGAATGAATAAAACAATCAATCAATCAGTCAATCAGTCAGTCAATCAATCAGTCATCAATGAATCAATCAAAGTTTGTTTATCGTTCACAGTTGTACGTATCCATATGTATAATCGTATCATAATTTTTTCGTTCAAGAAAATACCATTAAGAGAAAGAGAGAAAGAGGGATAAAGATAGAGAGTTTATATCGCATAAAAAGTTTTTTCGTTTTACATCGAGTAGACTTTATCTTATCGTCTGGCTTTTGTAACGTCGAATGTATGGCACGATTGGCGACGGTCGGTCTAAGAAAATGATATTATGATCATTGATACTATATTTCGTATAAATTCACTATTATCTTATTTATATTTATATTAAATTACGTGTGGGGTCCTTCTATTCATTCAACCATACTTCTTAATAATCGTATTTATTATAGAAAAAAAACAGAAATAAATGATTTGTGAGTTGTCCATTTCTTATCGGTGACGTTACAGAACTCTCTCTCATTATAATATATTAACATTATATATTAACAAACAAAATAATATGTATAATAATAATTATTTATATAATTAATAATTTTATTTATATAAATAATAATAATTATTTATATAATTAATAATTTTATTTATATAAATAATAATAATTATTTATATAATTATTATTATAAATATAAATTTTATAAATTATAATTTTATAAATATTAACAATTATTATTACAAATATATAAATGATTATATATAATAATAATAATAATAATAATAATAATAATAATAATAATATATAGATATATAATATATAATATATTTATCTATATTATATTATATATGTATATATTTGTTATATATATAGACCGTTTATTTTGAAAGTGGTCTAATTCCATTTATGTTCGAATCGAGATATTGAAGGGTTTGCGTTTCAATGCAATTAAAAATATACGTACAAGATACTAACAAGTCATACTGCTTAAGTGTATCTAAGGGTATTAAATTTATAGTTCCTATTAAAATAGTGGCAACTATTAAGTGAATAATATGCGTTTTCTTACCACGAATGGAGAGGCCATTTTCCAAATTAACAACCAGATTTGTTATAAAATTTCGAAGGAGCCTAAGTCCATTTAACATAATTTAAGATGCCTCAAATTGAGAAAGAACAATACTTAATTTATTTTACAAAAATTTAAAACACTGCAGAAACATAATTTATGCGATTAAAAACATTTTTTAACTACATAACGTACAAAATTAAAAACATAAATTACAAAACAATTTACTATTCATCTACATTTTGTGTGTGTGAAAGGGATTTGAGGAAATAATGATGTTTCAGTGGTATATATGAGCCGTTCAGTGCACACATCGATTAACTCCATAAAACAAAAAGTTGAGAAATGCGATGAAATAATGTATATTGTTCTTTAAATTCCTTTCAATGGCCAACAAAATTTTGCAGTTTAATGGAGTTAATCTTTATTATTCAGGAAAGATTATAAATATAAAAAGTTATGACTATACCAAGTGCTTTGACACTTAAATTTAAGATTTTTCAAAAAGTGGAGTTAATCGACGTGTGCACTGAACGGCTCATATCTTAATAGGTCAATTTGTCCTTGAATTTTGCTATTGTAATTTGTCTGATATTTTTATATAGTGGTGTTAATACAATATTTTCGAACTTTCTTGGTCTACCCTGACGTAGTAATAAATTCAGGACTTTCAAATTTTCATTCTCATTCAGTGATGTTTTACAGAAAATTTGATACGGTTCATTTCTGACAAAACGTATCCAACATATTTTTAACCAATTTATTGATCCTTCATCATAATTCTTTACCCTTTTAAAAATTGCGTCTTCTAATAATTTTGTTCATACAAAATCTTGTCTCATTTTATTTACAATAAAGTATTATCATATTTACTCGGAATATAAACAACCTCAAATGCTTTATTGATACATAACATGAAGTTTTACAATAACTGCATGCAACCGAAAAATAATAATTGACAAATGGAGTTAGGCCACTTTCAAAATAAACTTTTCATCGTTCCGTTAATCGGCAAATTTTCTTGTTACAAAATCTTCATGATTTTCAATATATTTGTAATAAATTGCTTCAGAATAAAAAGATCATGAAAAAATGTAACTATTACAGTAGCTAACTCGATTTTTTTGGAAAATGGAGTTAGGCCACTTTTAAAATAAACGGCTCATATATTTATATACATATCTCACTTCTCAGAAGGTGTTTACATTCTAACTTTGTCGTTTTTATTCTATTAAAAATCTCGTCGTTAAACCTAACATAATTTAAATACATACATACGTATAATAACATTCAGTTCTTCATTATTGGATTTCGTTGAGAGTTGAAGTGTGTCAGAATAGATGCAACGTTTAAACGTGGATTATTCTTTGCGATTAGTGGACATCGACCGCGTACGATAGGGATAATACTTCAAAGGTATAATTAATCAAAAAACTAAGGTTCTTTCTAGGAATACAAATTATTGTATACTATATATTATTTTATTATATTATTAAATATATATTATATATATGTATACTTATTCTGTATATAATATAGTAATATATCATCTATATTACAATATAAAAGAAAAATAATTTTTAAATAATTTGTAATACATTGAAATTGACTCGAACTATTTAATCAACCAAATATATTGTAATATACTAGATATATTATTTTATTATATTATTAAATATATATTATACATATACTCATATTATGTATTATAATATAATAATATAATAAAAAATATGATAATAAATAATTTTCTTCTTTTCCCTCATTCTCCCCTTTCTTCTCATCTGTTCTTTCGAAGGTCAGAGTAAAATGCAGAACGCTCGTTTGTGAATGAATGGCCGAAAGCACTTTTTGCTTGACATATATATGCATATATATATAATATATATATAGACACAGTTTGGCATGGCCAGAGTTCGACCTGCGATATTCTCGGATCAGCTCAGCCCGTTAGCTAACTATCTAGCTAACTCGCACGTTTATTTCGCGCCCCGAATAGATTTACATGTCTGATAGGGGACAATTATTGCGAATCCCCCCCCCTTCACCCTTCTCCACCTTCCCCTACTCTTCACTTTTCATATCTATTTTTGTAGCTGTGAAAAACGATTATTTCCCAATTCTTTCATTCTTTTTCATTCACCGAAACGACAATTAAACCGATCACACGCGAAAATGAATCATAAGTAAGTTTTTATGATTTCTATCTTTTCTATTTTTTTTTTTTTTTTTAATACAAATTTGACGAGATACGAACTGTTTTATCCAAAATCATTTTTTATTTTTTTTTTTAATTTTTCTCTCTCTTTCTCTTTGGTGGAATCATTACGATTTCATGATATCGAATCGTTGGCAGAAATACTGTCGATCTTTCGACTTCGCATCAATCGTTTAAAAGTACATTGACGATACTTCTACCATCGTGAATATCCTTGATCTAATTAACGCGAACGTCATGATCTAATTTATTTACACTTTTTTTTCATTAGAATCCTATCGATTTTCTTTACATCCTTGAATAATTTAATTTCATTTCTTTGAAATATATTAAATAGCCTCATTTTTTAATTATTTTTTGTATTGTTTTTTTTTCAGTTAATCTTACGTGGACAATATTATTGATTTTATCTAGTAACGTAAAATAATAATTTTTTTCTTTTCTTTCTAGAACGAATCGGATATATAATTCAGTTAAATAATATAAATTACACAATATAATGTATGTAAAATTTATTAAACAAAAGCAAAATGAAATGAAGAAACTTTTTGATGTCAATTTCAATCTAACGTGCATTAAAAAAATAAAATTCATTTAAAAAGTAATGAAATTATTATAAAATAAATAATTCTATCTACAAATTTATTCATGATTATCGAATCAGACTATTCATTGATTAAATAAACTCGTTAGACTTGCGCATTAAATAAACATAGATCCTATAAAAATCTAACTAACGGATTTCATAGAATATTATTTTCATCCCTCTTATGATTTATGCATTAAGGTAAGGATTCACGTAGAAGTATAACGCGTATTTTGGTCTTTCGTCGTTGAGTTGGCGCCTAGTTAAACGAGTTTCTTCTACGATCATTCTTGCTTCTTCTTCTTCATTTTTATCTTCAGTTTCAATTTCTGCTTCTTCTTGAATCAGTTAGTCAGTTAGTCAGTCAGTCAGTCAGTCAGTCAGTCAGTCTAGCAAAGCTTGCTCTCGTTACTAACTTTGTTTCCTCCTTCCAGCTGTTCCTCCTACTCTTTCTCATTCATTTTTTCTTTTCTGTTCGTGCTCTGTTCTCGACCCCTCTCTTCTTCTATCATTCTTTCTTTCTTTCTTTCTTTCATCTGTGTGCCTTTGCTCATTCATTCACAAGACGTCGTAGAAAGACGACGTGTGTTTGAAGAGTGGTGGTTCTAAAATCAAAAAATTCAAAAGATAAATAAAGAAGAGAAATGAAAAATAAAAATCAAAAAGAAAGAAAGAAAGGAAGAAAAAATTTTAGCAAAGTTTTTTTTTTGTTATCTCTGCTTGTTAAAATGAGTTCGTATTCGCTGATAGGAATTCGGTTTTGTCCTTCATATGTAGTAGCAGTAGTAGTAGTAATGCAATAGTAACAGCTATCCTTTTTTTCAATGAACCAGCAAAAGTTGAACGAAGAAGTAAATGCCACTCGTGTTACAAGATATAATAATTCCGTTTTGCACTCTTTCAAACGATGAAGCGAACTTAGTAGCGATTAATATTTCTTTTAACTCGTCCAAAGAATTAAATGGTTTATCATATTTCTTTTTTGTCGTGTCAAATTTGTTCTTTCTTCTTTTCTCATTTACAAATTACATTTTTTTTATCTACACGTGCGATTTTTATTGTACCTCGTTAACTATTGTCGTAAGTATTTCCTTTTGATTTCTTTTTTTGAATGGTTTCTTATTTATTTTTCTTATAAATATATATTTTATAATACAGGTAGCCCCCCCTACAACACGGCATCCTATAACACGGTTTTCTTCCAAAAAAAAACCTTTGTACAACACTGTATTTCTACAGCCGCAGCGAGACTTGCCGTCTTAAAGATACAGTGTTGCGGAAAGTATTTATTTTCATCTCCATGGCCTGAAAACAAAAATTTTTGGCTCATAGCTCTGGGTCTCATACAACGCGGTTTCACACAACACGGTATTTTCTAGGAACCTATCTACCATGTTATAGGAGGGTTACCTGTATTTAATTTGTGTTTTCTTTTTTTTTCTAATCTAAATTTGTTTCTATACGCGTGTTTTTATTCGTTGACTCCTATCTATAAGTGTTTTATTTTTATTACATTCTTGATTTTACTTATTTTTTATTTTTTATAAAAAAAAATTTATTTTGTTCTCCTATCTGATATAACCTATGCTTTTATTATTATTAGTCTGCCATACTCTCCTGAGAATTACTAACGCGATAACTTCGGGTTAGGGGTATCGCTCGATATTTTACACGCTACGAGGGTGAAATGAGAGAAAAAGAAAAAATACAAGGTAATGAAGTTATCTAGAGAAAAAATTCCAAGTAACATATTCTTCGAATTTCATATCCATTCTTCAATTCTCTCTTTTATTTTTTTTTATAGTTTCGATTGTGAACGTAAAATACAAAGTTACGATTATTCAAAGTGCACTCTGATTGCACGTATAAAAATTAATCGTTTGGGTCAAATCAATTAATTACTTAGAAAAAATACTTTATAGTAGAATGCGACGAGTTAAATTAACAATGGTCACGTGTATTCGACTAAGAAGGATCGCATGTATACACAGAAAAGTTGCTTGGCATATGTGCCACGATATGAGTCGCGATGTGCGTCGTAATTACTTCGTACACAAGCATAATACGCGTCAAATACAACTGTGTAATTGTGTTGGTGTATACGTAGGCGTAAATATGTCGCGATACTTAAGTAAATGCACACAGAGTGTACCGTTACAATCCTTGAATTTTTTTCTCTTCGACATATTGTACACATGCATAAACAATTTCATACGAAAACGAAACACTAATCTTACGTAAAACAACAACAAAAAATAAAAAAAAATATATACAATTCTACGATACAAACAATAATAATGTATATCTTTCGAATAATTTCTCGACACTATATTCACATACATACATTCATTTTGTTCACATAAAATAGAAACATCAAAAGTTTCATTGTAGAAAAAAAAGTAACTCTGCAATAAAAAAATAATGTCTACTAGACTTTTAAATTAAATGATATCTATTACAACATCGTGTAAATGCATACGTCGTACACGCATAAACAATTTTATTTAAAAAGAGATATCAATTTTCTTGGTAAAAAAAAAGAAAAAATAAATTATTGTATAATAAAAAATAATTCTGTAAGAGTTTTAAAATGAATGGTTTCTCGATGAGAATTTGTTGTCAAGATAAAATATCCCATATATACGTGAGTATCTTTAGGATGAAAAGAACGATAATAAAAATAGTAAATGAGGTTTTTGTAAGACACGATAGATATAAATACCATAAGAACAAGTATTCGAACACGAGGCACACGTTGTTTCATGTCTCTTCGAATGACGGGAAGTAAATATATACAATACATATGTAAGTACATATATACATATATTCGACAGGTTGAATATCAAAATTGGTCTCTGCAGTGTGTAATACATATTCCATCGGAGTAGGCATACTTTTTGATTATACGTGCGACATTCTCTATCTTTCTCTTTCTTTTTTTTCCTAAACACGAATCGTTGGTTCGTAAACGTCGTTTGTCATCCAGTGCCAATGGCGAAAGGCAAGAGTTTCGTTTGAATGGTTTGCTCGAAGGGAAAGACAGTGACGCGTGACTGGAATTACTATACGTGCATACATACATCCAACAAGTACACACACATGCATAGTCCATTCACTCGTGCATTCAAAGTGTATTTTAAGCTTTTAATAGCTCCTATAGCTAATATAATAATAATTATTATTATTATATATTATTATTATAATATATAATTCTTATTATATAAATATATTAGTATTATTATTATTATTATTATTATTATTATTATTATTATTATTATTATTATTATTATTATTATTATTATTATTATTTTNTTATTATTATTATTATTATTATTATTATTATTATTATTATTATTATTATTATTATTATTTTTATTATTATTATTATTATCATTATCATTTCTTCCCGTGTTATTCAAACCATCATCATTACGATCAAAATTATACTAATCCTATTATTCTATTGTTATTTTAATATTGTTGACTTGGCACGAAAGTTAGTGCTCTGATATAGATATTTTTACATTATATTTTATATACAATTTTTCACAAAATTTTCTAATAACTTTCCGAATAATAATCTAATGTACTACAATCCAAAATTATTTTGCCAAATTTTTAAGATAAATTTATTTAATTAATGAATATTACGCGCGCGAGTGTCAATCAAATTTATAAATTAATTTTTGTATATACGAATTTTTCAAACAACTCAATACTATTGGATCATTCCGTATTCGATAATTATTATTTATAATTACTTAAAAATCACACTAATTGTAAATGAAAAATTTAGGTCAATTATTAGGAAAAAATAAACGAAAATCTTTCTTCGAGAACGCCATCATATTATCATTGTATTCTGGATCTCATTGGTACAACACTACTATACAACTACAACCATACTCTTACATGGCGTACCGTTGCGTCATTCTCTACAGCAGCGTTTCATTCAACTTGCGAAGTGAACCTACTCGCGCGAAGGTCAAGCGATCCTGACTGTCGTTACGTTGCCCTCCTCCTCCTCCTGCTCTCCATGTTACCCCACCCCTAACCCCCTTTCTCTCGTCTCCTTTCATCTCCTCCCGTTTCGTTCATCTCTTTCCACTACTTCACCTAACCCTCCTCAACCCTAGCCCACCCCACCCCACCCCACAATTTTATTCCATTCACTGCTTTCTTCTTTCTTTCTTTTTTCACCGATTCATGATTATCTTTTCTACCAGTTTCACAATACCACCGATGCTATTAGCTTTCTCTTTTTTTCTTTCTTTCTTTTTTTTCTTTCTTTCTTTTTTTTCCTTCTTTTTTCTTCTTTTTCTTCTTCTTTATGAATGACACGAGACAGGTGAGATCTATTTTCTTTTTCCTCTTCGAAAGAACGTAAAAAACATGAAATGTTTTGCATGTCATTTGTAAATATAAAATTATACGTTAACAAAATGTCGAAGAATTTCTTTTCTAATTCTTCTTACGATTGTCTGGAAAGTTTGATATCGATTTATACAAATTTTTGTTAAGTATTATATACGTAAAAATATAAAAGTATTATCTTGTAATGTTTGTTAAAAAATTTGTTACGTATTTTTGTGAGTGATTCTAATAAACATAAATTGAAAGATAGCGTAAGCGTCTGAATGACTTTTTTAATCGGCATTAAATTTCTCGAGAAATATAATATAAATATATTGAAACATAATAAGTGTTGCTTTTGAATTATTTTTTCTATCGGCACAAATTTACTGGAAAACGCTAATACAAAGTGGAACCAGCATTATCCGACGAATTAGTATATGAGTGTTCGATTATTTCTATTTTCTTCTTATTGTATCATTCTTTTGTTTTAAATAAAATACCACAGTTGTGAAAAGAATTAGGGTTATACTAAGCGAAATTATATAATTCGTATTATATCTGGAATATTCCTAATTTGTGTATACTGAGCTTTCTGTTGCGTTAAAATTGTAGTTTCTTTTAAAGAATAATTAAATTCAATCTTTCTTTTTGATCATGTATTAGTGTTAGTGTACGTATACTCGTAATGAGTATTTAATAGCAATATCTATAAAACAAGGAAACACGCTTTTCAGCGGGATGTACGAGGCGTGGGCAGCTTCTTAGGGGGCGGCAGCATTACCGACGGTGGTGGTGGCGGCATGTTGATGGTGATGGCAAAATTGATGAAACAAGAACAAGCCTCTGATGCCGAAGAAGAAGGGCTGGTGCCAGCCCTACCCGGCAGATTCACCAGCATGCGAAAGGTCCCGTCGTTATCTGACCTCTCCGATCCAGAAAGTTCCTTAGGTAAGTTTTTTCCCTTTTTCTTTTATTCTTCGTCAATTGTTTTTTTTTTATTCTCTCTCTTCAAATTTACTCAAAATCTTCTCGCACATATCCAACGATGATCGTACGTCCAATTTCACAGGCCTTGATTATTCAAACACGTTCGATATTAAGCATTTCACATTTATTTGCAACTCCATTCTTATGTTCACATTTTGTTAGGATTGTTGCAAAACAAATATATGGAAAATCGATGAATGAACCCTCTGTTAAAAGGGTTTTCTCGTTTTTGTCGAACGTGATTTAAATATGAAAATAATTATGAAGTTGATAAAGATTGCAAACCCGCTCTTATAACAATTTGCCTCTTATCGTTTTTGATTATTTAATAGGCGATAAGAAAAATATACGTTTGCGAATTGAGACTAAGAACCTTACGCGTACGTAGCACGTACGTAAATGACGAATATGCGTCAGTCGCATTGACAGAGAGAGAAAGAGAAGAGAGTGGCGTGAGAACATCTGTAAGTATAATAAAGTAAGCAATAAGTGCGTTTGTCTAGACGGTAATGAACGATTAAGTCGAATGTTTCAATTAGCGTAAGCACATATGCGCGACCATTGAACGATAAACTAAAAGACGTGTCAGTTTAAACAACATTTACATCAAATTTGTTACCCTTGTATTTTTATGCTTTTTTGTTTCTTTTTTTAAATTCAAATTCAAAAATGCAAAAGAAAAAAATTATTCATTGGAATGAGTTACAATAAAAAAATAATGATTAATCAACATTCATCGATGATATTGTCTCAAAGTTTAATTTAGTATTTTTGTCTTTCAATTCACGTTTGAAATCTCTCGAAAATCAGCAAGTTTTAACGTGCTTTCTTGAAACATGATCGATTCAACGACGATGTAGTAGCATCGTGTGTAAATAGTTGACACGTAGAAGGTGTATTTACATCCGGTTGACGCTTGCATAATACGATCATCATCTACGTAAGCAGGTACGTGTGTGTTATTACTTGTCGAATTAGTCCAAAAAGGTGTAGAAAATTCGCTTTCAATTAATATTTACGATATCTCGATGATATAATGATTTATTATTTTTACGGAATAGTTAATCAATGATTGGTCAAAGTCGAACTCCGTTATCATTGACGAACTATTCCGTAGATAACAAATTTTATCTGATTTATCGTATATAGTCTAAGGCATTGTATGAATTGGATGAAATATAAAAATCTTATGAAATAAAATAATTGTATAAATTAATCATTGAATAAAATATTTTCTAACACTTTTGTGTATTAACGGTATGATTATGATTACCTAAATGATTCGTATTAAAAACAAACGAACAATTAACTATCGTATGAAGTACAAATAATTGGTTAGAATATAAAAAATTGTATAAATTAGCCACACACATTGAAAGTTTAATTAATTGAATAAAATATATTTCTAACACTTGTTACCGATATGATTATAATTACCTTAGGTGGTTCGTATCATGGACAAACGAATCATTAACTATCCTATGAAGTACTACAATAAATCAGATAGAATCTAAAAATCCTATGAATTAAAAGCAATTGCGTGTAAAATAAACGAAAATAATTGTACGAAGTAAACAAAAGTCGTATAAACTAATGATTAATTAATTGAACAGAATTTTTCTAAACACTTGTTATCGGTATGATTATGATTACCTTAGTAGTGTTCGTACAAAGGATAGACGAGTAACTAAAGTGGAGCATGTAGATGTAATAATGGTAGGGATAGAAAAGCGAGGGCGGTTGGGTATTTTTTGAGAGAGTGGTAGTGATAGTTTTACAAAGAGAAAGAAAAAGAAAGAACCCGAGAGAGAGAGAGAGAGAGAGAGAGAGAGAGAGAGAGAGAAAGTAAATGAGTAAGAGAGGGAAAGAGAAGAAGAAGGATAGTAGTCGTTCTTGTTATTCGCGGCTCACCGAGTACGATCAAAATGTAGCGAGAATTTACGAATTGGATAATCAGCAGCATCCTTATTAAGGCCCCCCACTGGACGCCCCCGCCTTCCATTCTCTTTTAACGTATGCGCGTACGTACATGTGGACGCGCGCGCACGTTACCACACTTCCATACAACATTGTCGTCCACCCACTTTGTCTGCTTTCGTTTTAACATTTAGAACGAACATCTTTCTTCTTTTTTCTTTTCTTTTCTTTTTTTTTGTCTTTTCTTTCTTTTATTTTCTTTAATTAGTACACAAGAACAACACACATGTTTCTCAAAATTGACGTGAGTGGTTGGTTGGATTTTCTTGTAAGTTCGTGCAAATTAATATTTTTTTTTACTTTGTAACCCTAATTTTTCTCTAAATCAGCTTATATCAGATCTTCTCTCAAATGTTTTTACTTGACGCGACCCCCTCTTTTATCCAAGCAATTTTCATGATCCTGGATATCTCTTTATCATCAATCTCTTTTGCTATTATAAATTCACAGATTTAATATACCTGTGTAATCTTGTCAAACTGATTTTGAATTCATTTTTGATCGTTGCATTCGTCCAAGAATTTTTTGTACTTTTGCTTCTTTCTACAATCTTTAAATTTAGTTTAATACGACCTTGTATAAGCTTGCGATCCATGTTTCGAAAAGACCAGGATAATTATTTATATCATTGGTTTGCCTGAGAAATTTTTACCGATTTTTAAAGAAATCTATGTCAATGTATTAAAAATTTATAAACGGCACGAACTTTCAAGTTAACCCAATGCAACCATACCATTTTTATCAGAGCGTTATGTATGTTTTTTTTTTTTTTCTATAATAATTTTTAATTTTAGTCGTCAAGAGAATATGTGTGTGTGTTGTGTTAGGTGAGAGTGTATGTGTGTTGTGTTGGGTGAGAGTATACAAGTTATGTGTGTATGTATGAGTGAGTGAGTATATATTTAATTTACTTGCGTATATAAATAGGAGAGAAAGAAATATAAATAAGATATTTTTCAACGAGATTCCTACACTCTCTGTGTCGATTGGTTTGCTCGATGCCGGTCACCCTGCGGAATGTTTTATGTAAATATTCTATTGTTCCCGACGACATTGACGTGGCTACTGGAAATTTGTTTCTTCTGCATTTCCTTCGATGGATCGATGGACGGCATATAACGAGCTACTACGATCAAGCTTGATACTTTCTTTGGCACGTGTATTGCATGATTAAAAATATACCTGAAAAATATACATCTCTCTCTCTCTCTCTCTCTCTCTCTCTCTCTCCTTCTCTCTCTTTCTCTTTCTTTTTATTCATACAAAAAAAATATGTATTCGAAAATCTCGACACGAAGATTAAAATTTGCGAGATACGAAAAAAAGAAGGAAGAACAGAAAAAAAACAAAATGGCAGACGAGAGGAAGACATTAAAAGGTGTTCGGAACGAAGAGAGGAAATAAAATGAAAAATTAAAAAAGGGCGGTCTTCTCCCTTTACCCCCCCCCCCCTCGCCCCCACTTCATTGGTGAACAATCATTGCAATGTTATACGTCGTTTCGGCTTCCGTTGAAGACGTTGTTATATAGCCTCTACTACAAAAGATAGTAGGTAGAAAAAAGAGAGAGAGAGAGAGTGAGAGGTAATCTTTATCAAACACCTCACGTATATCTCAAACGCATCCATCCTCTTCCCGTAAGTCTTGTAACGCTTTACTCTCGCGTAACTCACATCAGAAGACCGTATTTCACGTTTGACGTCTGAAACGAGACGCCATATGGTTATGTAAGGAGACTGAGAGTGTAACACTTTTCTCTTTAGTACACGTACATATATTATATATTCTAAAAAACAAGATTACTATTTCTGTATTAAATAATTTGACCAATGAGAAAAACAGGAGAAGAATGTTCGAATAAAAATTGAATTTTCTCACACTATCGTTGAATTAGGTTTGATAATGATGAAGAGAAGGAGGAGGAGGAGAAATATTTATTATTATTATTATTATTGTTATTATTATAGAAGAATATTTATAGGATAAGAGGGCAATTTCCGGGAAATTATTATCGTTAAATTAGGTTTGACAATGAGGAATGAGAAAGAGGAGGAACAAAATTATATTAGACAAAAATTTTACTCTAAATGGTATAAATTTAAATAATCAAGAATTTATTTCCCTCTTAAATTATTCTAGTAATCGTTGGCCCAAAGATTTATAAAGGAATTTAAAATTATTTAATTTGGAGAATTTCGTCAATCAATTCGAAGAATCAAATTAATTTTCACATATGACCGAAAGAATATTGTCTACAGTAGCCCAAAGTGTGTATCCTTACTCGTTCAAGCTGTAATCGTTTGATTGTGAAGACATTTAGTCATTCCAAGAAACGATTCGTTTGCTGACTGAAAAGACGTCTGACTTGAGTTTCTATATTGAATTTATTCAGTTGCTACAGGTAGAATGATACCGGACGAACGAACGAATGAAAGAACGAACGAACGAGAACGAACGAACAAACGAATGAACGAACGAACGAACGAACGAACGAACGAACGAACGAACGAAAGAACGAACGAACGAGGCCCAACGTTTTACGTGCTCAGAGTACACGAGAAGAACACGAAGAATATGTATACACGTATCTCTAAATATGTATACGTGTGTTTGTATCTATGTATGTCCTTACTTCTATCTCTTTCTTTCTTTTCGTTTCTTTTTCTTTCTTTCACTTCTTTCTCCATTTAGACCTGCGTTCTAAACAGTGACTCTTTCTCCCAAGAAGTCATCCTAACAACGCACATCTTCGAGAAGCATCTTTTTTTTCAGTACGTTGTAAAGAAAACTGATGATATTCTTCTCGATGAAAGATACATCGATCGCACGTTTTCATCAGTAACTTTGGTAGAGGTACCTGTTCTTCGAAGGAAGCCCTGCCAGTGCATTGGTTTACGAAGGGTGATGTAGGACAAGAGTAGAATGGGAAGGAAAAGGTTTGTAGAGGGGGACGGGGAATAAGGGGAAGAAGAGGAAAGGGTATTCACTGTGTTGTGGACCTTCGAATGGGGATGAACCAGTGTTGGTTGAGAAGTAGCATGAGAGCAGAAAGAGGAGGGGGAAGGGTGCTCGTTCGGCCGGTGCATCGCGCGAAATGCGTAACCGCAGCTGTTGTGCGTGCGGTCGAGAAAGGGGACCTTCCTTCCTCCCTCCTTCCTCCTCCTCTTCGCCCACCTCCTCCTTCATCTTTTTTTCTCTTACCTAGTGGAAAGAGAGAGAGAGAGAGAGAGAGAGAAAGAGAGAGTAAAACGCAGATACAATTCTCACGTCCCCGATCATCATCGTCGTCGTCGTCATCGTCATCATCATCATCACCACTACCACCACCACCACCACTACCACCTTCATCATCATCATCATCATCATCATCATCATCATCATCATCATCATCATCATCATCATCA
>NW_015148973.1:5165390-5186460 GCF_001465965.1 Polistes dominula | reverse complement strand
CATCATCATCATCATCATCATCATTATCATTATCATCATCATCATCATCATCATCATCATCATCATTATCATTATCATCATCATCATCATCATCAGCAGTAGCAGTAGCAGCAGCAGCAGCATCATCATATCATCATCATCACATCATCATCATTGTCGTGTGTCGTTGTCGTCGTCGTATATGCTATGTGCTGTACAACTCGACCAATTTACAGTTTTCAATGCGAGGAACAAGATCGAAGGAGATTTCATTTTTTAAAAATAAACAGGTCCTCCCTGATGATGGACACGTTTGTATCTTTTTTTCACACACATATATATATATATATACATACACATAGCTTATCGCAAGTGTTCCGTTATTTAAAATTCTTTTTTTCTTTTCTTTTTGTTGAATTTCTGGACATGTGTAGAAGAAAAGGACGTAAAATTTCTTTACAAAATCTTCAAATCTTTTTGTTATCTTTTACGAGGAATTCTCTTTCGTTCTCGGTAATTTAGTTATCTTTGCTTTTTAAAAAAATATTTATCGTTTTTGAGAAAACTTGGAAGAGGGGTTATTGCGATGATATTCTGTTAAAAATGGCGGAAAGAAAAGAATTGTTGAAGGAATGAATAGATGTAAGAATTTGATTTTTAATTTCTATCGAAATTATGGTATAGATTTATTGATTTGTTAGAAATTATTTCAATTTCTCATTGGTACTCTTTTGCAACTTATAGATGCGATAATTGATAAATGAAGTTATTCGCGACGCAAATCGTTCTCGTTGAATACATACACAATATATATATATTTCTATCTTTCTCCCGTTTTTTTCTCCTTTAAATAACCGCGGTCGGTCGATGGCAGCAGTCGATGAAAAAGAGCTTTCTTTGTAACATCTTATCGAACGGAATTTAAAGATAGTACATTTATTCGTTAAAAAATCCGACTCTCATTCTCTCTCTTTTTTTTCTTTTTCTCTTTCTGGTTCGTTCTTGCTTCATGATACATGCATAAATAAAGAATACGATTGACGAGAGAAAAGAAATTGGAGTAAAACGAACTTTCATGTGAAATAACGATGCGTGTCTACCTCTGTTGGAATTCTTTCTTGCTCGGTCGGTCATCACTTTTCGATCATTTCCCAATAGATAGCGTTCTACAAGAAATTCTTTTTATCCGCTACCGATAAAACAGATCTCCCTCTTTCTCTTCGACGATTATCGACTATTTTACCCGCGCTATTCTTTTATATTTTTATTTTTTAATTAAATTTTCTTTTTTTTTTTACACCAAATACGAATGCAGCAAATTAATATTTATATTTAATAAAGTGTCGTTGAATGATCGAAGACATAATACCTGTACGAGATTAGATTGAAAAAACAAAAACAAAAACAAAAAGAAATTTTACACCTACACTCTCGATTTTTCTTCAAAACTTCGGCCATCTTTAACTATCATATCGTTAAGTCACGTAGCTGAGGTTGAAGTTGCGGAGGAGGAAGAGGTGGAGGAAAAAAGGAAGAGGTGGAGGAGGGAAATGGGAGGAGGAAGATGGAACAACGACCCTAGCGGCCTATGAATCATCTTCTTCTCGCCTAACAAAAAGCAATTTCTTCGTCGCCGATTGAATGAGTCTTTTTCTTTTTCCCTCTCTTTTTTTCTTTTCTTCGTCTATCAGGAACTTCTTCGAAAAGCCGCGATCAAGCACGTTTGTTTTTCGCGAAGTTAACGCATTAAATCTTCGTGATCTAATACATACACAACACATCATCATCTATACAAACATACTCGTAAGTTAAATGGTGATGTGAGTTGGCTTGTCTAGTGGACAAAAAGAGGTGGAGGAGGTAGAAAGGGAGATAGTTTGGATGAACGGGGAAAGGAAGGAAGGAAGGAAGGAATGAAGGGGGTAAAGTGAAAGAGAAAAAGAAAGAGAGATAGAAAGGAATGGCTAGCAACAGGTTGTGACGTCAGAAGGCGCCACGCGACTACCACACAGTTCATTCACGAAGGCAACAGGCAACCAGCAGGCAATAGAGCTTATAGCACAATTCAGCTTAKCTTAGCTTAGCTTTACACGGAATAGCAAGCACACCAGTGTACAGACACTTAGGGTTGGAACCTAAGTAGCAGCCAACACCAACAGTTAAGCAGCAGGACCGCGAACGTTCTCTTTCGCGTTTCTCACGTGATTCTACGAGCCGGTTTTATTAACGGCTGGCTAACGCGCCGTGCGATTAATAGTCCGTAACGGTTCGATTTGCCTTACATCGGAACCAAACGAGGCTCTCCGATATTCCGAATTGATACAGATTTTAATTGGTGAAAGAAAAAAAGAAAAGAAAAGAAAAGAAAAGAAAAGAAAAGAAAAGAAAAGAAAAGAAAAGGAAAGAAAAGAAAAGAAAAGAAAGAAAAGAAAAGTAAAGAAAAGTAAAGAAAAGTAAAGTAAAGTAAAATAAAAGAACGAGGAACGGCCTTATTTCTTCTGGATCGATCAATTACCTTCGATGGTATTAAATTTATGTCTCATTCGAATCTCTTCCTTGAAGAAGCAAAAGATTTTTATAATCAATCAAAATGTTAGAGTATCTAACATAACAAAGATCAATTTTATTCACATAAATCTTCTATTCAAGGAAAACGAGAAAGATATATATCTTAACTTAGGATTAAGTATATTATCCGTAAATTAAAGTAATCCTAACTAAGTAGCTACGAAATGAATGAGGTAAGTTTATTTAGAAAAGGGTACTCTCAAGGGAGATTATCACGCATTATGAGATGCTTTAGTCTTTTAAATTAGAATGATAGATATAATACGTATACACGTAAATAGATATTCACGCTCACATGGATAGAATTGAACGGACAAATCGATTTGCTGGTTGTTCCCTTGGGAACTCCAACTAACGTTGAGTTCCTTACTCTGGGAGTCTGTAAAAGAAGAGAAGACCTGAACAGTACAGAATAGAAGAGAAGAGAACAGAACAGAAAAGAGAAGAAAAGAGTTGGTGTTTTATCCCTACCAGAGATCCGATCTAACCTCACCTAGAGTTCCTTTTCTCTCTCTCTCTCTCTCTCTCTCTTTGTCTCTCTTTCTTTCTTTTTCACTTCAGACTCGCGTCGTTCGCCTCAGGTCGCGACTCGTGGAAAGGAGAACGGGAGCTGGAAAAAGGGACAAGGAGCTCTTAAGAAGTTAGAGAAAGAAAGAAAGAAAGAAAAAGAAAAAGAAAAAGAAAAAAAAGAAAAAGAAAAGAAAAAGAGTAAGAGAAAGAGAGAGAGAGAGAGAGAGAGAGAGAGAGAGAGANAAAGAGTAAGAGAAAGAGAGAGAGAGAGAGAGAGAGAGAGAGAGAGAGAGAACTTGCTTGGTCTCCCCTCCCCAACGGCCAGTAGCCACGCGAGTTCATTCATGAGAACGTGGGAACGTGCCTCACGGTAGGTCTGCCGTTTTACCCCATCCTCTATCTTTCTCTCTCTTTTTCTCGAAAAAGAGAAAAAGATAGATAGATAGATAGAGAGAGAGAGAGAGAGAGAGAGAGCGCGTACTTTCTCGGCTGATGTTGTGTTACGTCGCGTTGTTGTGTATCTCTCTGTGTGTATGTATATATATATATATACATATTTGTATGTGTATATGCTTTCCCTCCACCACCACCTCCTACTCCTCTTCCTCCTCCAGCAGCACCTTCGAGTTCTTTCGCGTTCCCTTACCCTCTCATTTCTCAGTAGACTCTCATCTATTTTCCTCTCTGTTTCTCTCTTTCATTTCTTTATTTCTTTTTCTATTCATGCAACCGTGTAATATACTGTCCGTATTTATGTATAATATTGTATTTGTGTATCTGTATCGATAGTTACAGATGTATATATTTTTCTTTTTCTATGTGAATGTTATGTCACGTGTTTGTATATATCCGGACAGTCGTCAGTCAGTCACTCATTTACAATGATAAGAAGTAGTAGGAGTGAGTAGTATTACGTTCTTTTCATTTCCAATGAATGACTGTCGCGAAACGTGTTATGTCTATCTGTATGAAACTAGACTGATATTTTTTCTTTTTCTTTTCTTTCATTCCAATATCCGGAGATTGTAGTAGGAGTATGACGTGATTTAAATTGAACGCGATAAGTTGTTGAAATATTTCGGATTTTTTTCTTTCTTTTTTCCCTTCATTCTTTTTTACTTTTCTTTTCTTTTTTTTCCTTTTTTCGTTCTTTTTTTTTCCTCATTACCCAGACGAATTTATGAAATAATTGCTAACTAGGTGTAAGTGTTCTCCATTCATTTCGTAAGAGTGAGATTCTTTTTTTTTCCTTTTTTTTTTGTATTTCTTACTTTCTAAACTTCGTGTTGCTAACAACTTCTACGACTACTATTCTCCCTGTTTACGAATCGCAGTAACTATACAAATGCGATTTCTATCTCTTCTTACTAGGTACACCAGGTGCTACGTTACAAACCAAGCATATAGTTGGTTGGTTGGTTGGTTACTTGCCTGCTTGCTTGCTTACTTACTTACTTACTTATTTGCTTGCTTGCTTGCTTTGCTCCGTTCCTAGCACGATGCTAAGAAAACTTTATGCACTTCAACTTGACAGAAATGATGTAGCGAACATGCCGAGAACGTAAATAATATCTGAATATATTTTATGCACCACTTTCTCTCTCTCTCTCGCACGTTGCTTCTGAATCTCTCTTTACACGAAGTTTCGATAAAAAGAACAAATATTCTCGATATTATATTGAGCTACCTTGAAAATTTGTACCGATTTAATGAATCATTTTTCGTACATAAAATCTCCTAGGAAAGCTTTAATATTTGAATAAACAGAGAAAAAGATAAAAAAATAGAATAAAAAATAATCATATGGAATCGATTAAAGGAGTACACGTGTGTGTGCGTGTGTGCGTGTGTGCATGCGTGTGTGAAATAATTAGAAAACAAAATCAAACATAAATGAGTAATATAATAGTTAGAGATAGAAACAATTAGAATAGATCGATCGATCGATCGATCCGAAGAAATGAATCCTTTCATTTCCGTACCGATCAAAGAAGAAGGAAAAGAGTAGGAAGGTGTATCGAGTGTTGTATAGTCGAGTGTATCGAATGACGGAGACATAATTGCGGCCTGTAAATCGGGCTGGATAGTGCCGGAGGGCACTCCTCCTTCGTACTTACTTTGAAACGAAAGCAATTCGCGTAAAGCTCTTCTCTTTCTTCTCTTTTAACTCTCTTTGCGTTTACCAGAAAAAGATTCTGAGAGAAACAGAAAGAAAGAAAGATAGAAAGAAAGATAGATAGAAAGAGAAAGATAGAAAGAGAGAAAAAGAGAGAGGAGAGTTTTCTCGTCTTTTTTTTAACTACGTTTGCGTTTACCAGAATGAGAAAGAGTGATATAAAAGGGAAAGAGGGTGGAAAAGTATGTGTGTATACTTTTATCTTCTTTTAACTTCATTTTTATTTACCAGAAGAGAGAGAGAGAGAGAGAGAGAGAGAGAGAGAGAAAGTGTGTGTATGTGTGTGTTCTCTCATCTTTTAACTCCGTTTGCGTTTACCAGAATGAGAACGAGAGAGAGAGAGAGAGAGAGTAAGTGAGTTTTCTCATCCTCATCTTCTTCTCCTTTCTTCTTTTCTATCGTACGCGTTCCTTGAACGAAAAAGGTACGAAGAGGGAGAGAGAGAGAGAGAGAGAGAGAGAGAGAGAGAGAGAGAGAGAGAGAGAGAGAAATAAATAAAGAGAACCGCGCCTCTTCTTTACATCTGCGGAATGAAAAAAAAAAAGAAGGAAAGCGAAGAGAACTACCTGTTCGGTGCGTATCACACGCACTATTACTCCTCTCAAGATACAGCTTTGCAACACGTTTCACGAGAACGTACCTTTATGATCTCTCTCTTTCTCTTTCTCTCTTTTGCTCTCTTTATTTTTTCTCTCTCTCTCTCTCTTTCTCTCCTTGAACGCCATTCGTGGCCCTTTCTTGGTATACCATCGACCGTTCGTGGAATGTGATAAATAACTACTACTATGGTATGAATCTTCATTTTAACATTAGATTTTATTTTTTGTGCTACTTCTTTTATATATGATACGTGCTTTGATACTATATGTAATACTATTTTTGCTCAATGTCAGTAATAGTATATTTACCGCGATTTTGTATTTGATTTGTGTTTTATACTATGTTCGATATTTTTATTCCATACATTTTGTACATTTATTATATGATATATTATGTAGTTTGAAAAAGTTTCTCTTGCCTTTTGTTTTTCTTTCTTTTTTTTTTAAACGAAATTTTACACACAAACAACATATTTATTTAATTTTATATTATAAAAATTAATTCATATTAAACTTTTTACATATTATCCACAGATGATAGTTCATATTATAAAAATATAATTTTTTAATTTTTTCCATTTCTTATTAAATAATGTTTCAATAAAAAAAAAAAGAAAAAAGTTTAATTCAATAATTATTACGATAGACAAAAAAGAACGTTTAATTAGAAATTTTGTTTTAATCCCCTTAATAAGAAAGTTTTCTAACGAAACGATTGACTTGTCTCAACGTAAAGTTGGTTCTTTACATGTGTATACATAAATGTTATAATAATTCATGTAGTATCGTCGGTACTCTTAGGAGTCCGCACCGTGGCCGCTCGATTAGGGCAGCCATTAAATATACGTCGTTGTTGCAACAGGTAGAAGACGAGGGCCCGATGCGAACCAAGCGGATGTTATTGCTCTCGGGAAGTCGGTAGCCGGGGTAATTGATTATCTTGCGCCTTTTATAAGTTACAAGTCTGTGCTACGGCAGACTCTTAAATCTATCCTCTGCATCCCTATATTCTCAAATTATATAGCGGAATCGATGTTAGTTTCAAAGAAAAAGGGAGTAAAACTTCAACTAAGGATATATATCTAATACCAAACTTTATGATACTTTGAACAACAATAACAACAACAACAAAATTTTCAAACAAAATGATACAAATAATAATAGAAAAGAAGAAAATATTATCCGAATAAGATTGGAAATATAAAATCGATTAGAATTGCATTAATTTATTGATCATTTTGTTATTTTATTACTTATACTAGGATGCTCCGGCCACGCGTTGCTGTGGCTTTGCTATAAAATGTTAATTTAATATAATTCTAAGCTATTTAGTAAATTATAACAACACGCAAAATAATACTACAATTACAATGGAATACATAAAATAATAATACAGGAATAAATAAAAAAGGCAAGATTAGTTATGTCGTATGTAAATCTGAAAAAAGCGCATGACGTGAATATATCGAAATAATTGAATTGTGATACAGCGCCATCTATTGAAAATTTACAGTACCTAAAGACCTAGATAACTTTTAAATAATAAATCCTTAAATTAGCAATAAAAAATAAAAATAATCGCGATAAAAACTATTCTATATCCAAAGTTGAAAAAAATCGCACAAAATAAAAAAAATTTCATTAAGTTTGAGTGAGTTAAGTTGAGTATCCACATAACATAAAAACTTTCTAAAAACTTTCTAAAACATTTCTTGAAAAGCTTTAAACCTTTCAAAAAGGTTTCTAAAAAATCTTTCTACAAGGTGAAAATGTCCGCGTTCAGAGACTTGCAAAAGATTACTCTATAAGTAAAACATTTTAGAAATGTTTTTAAAATATTTTTGTAAAATGTTTTATGAATCTTTTTCAAAATATTTTAGAATGATTAGTATTTTTATATGATTAATATTAGTATTTTTAAATATTTTAAATCACTAAATTTGTAATTACTTTTTATAAGATTTCTTATTAATATTTTTTTTAATAAAAATACTGATCCAATATTCCTCATAATGTTGCATATTAATACAGATATTGGTATTTACAAAATATTTTAAATCTCTAAATTTGTAATAATTCATATAATCTTTTTAATACGAAATTAAACCCACCTTAACATTAAAAATTTATCGACACTTTCATGGATACCTATTTTTACCGTGAGCGGTCAAATGATCAATTAAAAAAAAATAAAATGAAATACATACAAATCTTAAAACAAAATGAACTTTTATCCAATCGAATAATGTGTGTGTGTGTGTGTGTGTGTGTATGTGAACAAAATATTTTCTTTTATATAGAAATAAATAATATACATTTTACATCTTTTCATCGCTACTTTTTTTTTTATAAATTACAGAACACGATCATTCTACCGCGCGTGATATGAAAGGTATAGTGTAAAAAAATCCTTTAAAATATAATATAAACCAAATGAAAAAAAAGTAAAAAGAAACAATTACACGTATTGGATAATAGAACAAGATAAAAGATAAAAGGTAGTTGATACTATCATTTCTCCTATTCTTCTTCTTCACGATGATGATGATGACGATGATGATGATGATGATGATCATCATCATCATCATCATTATCATCATTATCATCATCATATTGAGAGTAGAGTAGAGTAGAGTAGAGTAGAGTAGAGTAGAGTTAGAGTGTTCGTACGTCCGCTTCCGAACGGCAAAGTCGGTGAAGCCGCTTTATAAGCCAGTGTATACCTGGCTCATGCCTTCCACGCTCTCCTGGTATATTATGGTTAAGTTGTTGCCGGTGGACAGGCTCCTATTCGAGCGTAGCTTCTGGTCTCGCGAGAGATTATAGAGATAATGGGGGCCCTGGATAGCAGAGTTGCTCGGTCCTCGCTCCCAACAAATTACAGGGTTCATTCATCCTCTACTCGATAGAGAGAAAAACTAGCCCCGCTACTCAACCTCCTCTTCTCTCTCTTTCTCTCTCTTTCTCACTCTTATTCTCTCCCCCCCCTCTTACCCCTTCTCTCTTCTCACTCTCATCATGCATATACCTCAATGTATGTATTACATATATGTACGTTGTTAGTATACAACTTGACCTCTTGGAATATGATTTCCTTCCTTGCTCTAGGAACATTCATAACTCTTTATTCATCCTAACTTTTTTTTTTTTTTAATATTTTGTTAAATTTATTTTTTCTTCCTATATTTTTATTCTTCTTTTTCTTTTTAGTTACGTAAAACGTTCGTATTATAACACGTTAATTCTTTTGGAATATGATTTTCTTCCTTGTTTATAGAACAATAGTATTCAAACTTTTACAGATTTGATGGTACTACTTTTTGTGAGTGTAAATGTATTTTGATGAAATTTTTTTTCGTAGGAATGTTAGTTTTTTTGTTTGTTCGTATTATTATGTGCATTGGTTTGTTTTTATTATTTCAAAGTGATTGTCAAAATTTTTGGTTTTATAATACTAGTTTTTGATATGATGTTTTTCAAATAAAACGAATGATATTTTGGGAAAGTTGAATGGAATACTGAAGATGCGTGAAACGCAGTTTGATGATCATTACTTTAGGATATTAAAGCTTTTGTTTATTCCTTTTTTCATGTCTTGATAAATTTATTTTTTTAAATTTTTTTATACATACGTTGTTAGTATGCAATTTGATCTCTTTCAGTATAATTCGGTATAATTTCTATGTCGTTTTAAGAACATTGTTATTCATTTTCATACTTTTTATCCGTAATCTTTTTTTTAATTCTTTTATTAAAAAAAAAGTGTAAAAATAGATTTGACATTGATGTTTCCTTTCTTTCTAATAAATAAATTAATCAAGTTTCCCGAGTGATGAATCACGTTAGAACGTAGTCGATTATTTCCATATTACTCACTGACTAATACGCGATTAGCTGCTTTAGAATTTTTCCATGTATAACACCAAGTTTTCTGAACCTGTTTTCTGTCTCCTGACGAGATGGATCGATCGTTAATATTTCTCACCATACGTTCTCCGCCATATTGATTTTTCTATGGAATTTATCTTACCTTTTTCCCTTATAATCATAATAGTAATAATAATTAGGATAATCATAACTATAATGCGACATACCGTTTATTACTTACCAATTATTATTCATTCATAATTACAACATATTAACACTTTTAACCGATAGGTTAAACTATTTTTTTTATTCTTTTTTGAACCACTTTCTACAACAATCTAGAATTTATTTCGTAATGCAAATACCAGAAGAAGAGGAAATACGTTCTAATATATTTTTTTTATTTTAAGAAACTTAGTAGTTCATTACAATTTTAAAAGTCTAAGTAAACTTTAGGGAATTGATAAGAATTTTCGTGTCCAACCATTTTTTACCACAATCTAACATTTATTTCGTAACGTAAATACCAAAGGAAGTGGAAGTAAGTTCTACAAAATATTTCTATTTTTGAAAGTAACTTGGTTTGAGAATAGTATACCTAAAATCTAAATAAACTTGTAGCTCGTGTTAGATAAAGGGTAGAGAAGAGTGAAGAAGGTTGAAACGAAGAAATCATGGAAAGGAATCGTTTGGTGAGTTAAAAAGGACCACTTCCTTCCTTCGCGGTAGATAATCGTTCTGTGGTATCGTTCAGACTTGTTAAGAACAACATTGGAGGAACGATAACGGCATTGACTCCGATTGGTTGAGGAAAACGGGATATAGCCGGCCTCTTTTCTTCAAATGAAAAATACGAAAGTGTTGAAAAGTTTCTCAGAGATTCGCGACCGCATCCGCGATCGGAGGGTTGGTTGCCTTGTCTCATACTTCTGATTTTGTTTCTTTTTTCCTTTTTTTCGTTAAAATCAAGTGTGTCTTTTGATTTTATCGTTTATAATAAAAAAAAGAAGTAATTTTTTTTTATTTACGATGTCTACTATATCATTCGTGTCACGTGAACATAATTATTCATCGACGTCGTTATCTTATTATAAATTATTATTATCATCATCTTGGCTCGAAATTATTCTCATCGTCATCAAATGCCTTTACCGAAAGGTTTCCTCATCCTGTAAAACTTGGACGGAATTAACTTCTCTTCAAAGAATCTATATTTCAATCAGATCATTCGTCTGAATCGTAAGTAAATACCATACACTTAATCCGAGAATATTTCATAAACCTTTTTATTCGGATTTATTTTATTCTGCTTTCGAGTATTCTCTATTTTTTTGTGAAAACCTTGTTTGATCCTTTCAATTAAGGAAGAGTGAGTGTTACTTTGTTATAATACGAATATAGAAAATTTAAGTTTATTCTACGCTTACAATTGATTGTTGAATTTGATACTCTCAATCAATATTTGTCTTTTTCTTATTATTTAAGTTTGATTTAGGAATGACAAATTTCTGTATTTATGAATTTAGAATTTATATCACGCTTTCTTAAGATAAAGAGTCAGATATATGAACGTTAATATATTAAATAACAACACGATAAAGAACGCAAATAAAATAAATCACTCCAAGATTTGAATAAGCTAACTAAATCTTAAAGAACAAGTTCAAATAATATGTAATATAAATTTGAGTAGCTGATATGAGTGTTTATTGCATATATAAAGATTGTTAAAAAAAAAGTCTAAAATTAGGACAAATTTTTTTTTGGTAAATCGTTGCTTACGCCCATTATTCATTCAATCGTTGCAAAGTACAAAATATTTGTAACTTTACGTTTGCGTGTATATGTATGTGTGCGTGTGTACATGTTTGGTTTGCATGTTCCATTTTTATGGTGATAACAAATAATATTTATTTACTATAACTAATAATATAACGTCGTACAAATGAAAGATTATATTTTTTTCCCCAAATTTTCCTAATCTAAGGTAAGAAAAGAAGAAATAAAAGAAGAATAAGGTGAAAACAAAAAAAAGGTGATAACGATGTTAGAGGAGTCTGTGTCATTGTGTCATGGATCCTGACAAGGCGCCACGTTCCCGATCGAACGGATGTCGTGCTGGTACGTTGATTAGCGCTAGCGATGCTAAACAAATAAAATAAAGAAAGGAAATAATTGATTTTGCCGGGAGGCATCGCGAATGTACCAACGAACAGGCTGGAGGAAGTCGAACAGGTTTTACTAAGAAAGAGAGAAAGAACTAAGGTCATTCGAGTGTGTGTTCTGTATGTATTAATGTGTATGTGTTGTGTGTGGTGTGTCAGAAAGAAAGAAAAAAAAAAGAAAGAAAGAAAGAAAGAAAGAAAGAAGAAAAAAATAGAGAGAAAGAGAGAGAGAAATGTACGTTTAGAATTCTCTTCCTACACCTTGTAACCAAGCAAGTACTTCTTTCCGATCATATTTCTAAGATCAATAAAAATCATAATTTCGATCTATAATAACATAAATTGTATACATTGACTTCTGATGATTTTGTTTTCTCACATTTTGTATGTGGATTTGAATTATTTTTATGTTATACTTTATCATTGCTCTAACTTTTACATTGAAATTATAATAATTTATTCATAACTGAAAACAAAATAAGAGATATTTTTTATTTCAGAAATAATATTATTTGTATTATAAAATTTATATATACGCATCTACTTGTACTTTGAGTGTTAAGAGTTAATCCTAATTACGTATAAAACTATACATATATTTATATTTTAAAATAAATTAAATGCAAATAAAAAATTTATAATTTTAATAAATAATCTACACAAAATTGAATTATATTTATTATTTTAAAATAAAAGAAAAACTGCATTAATGTAAAAACATTAATTATTAATAAAACAATATACCTGCTTATAGAAAAAATGAACGCAAACATATTCCTAGGATAAGAAGTACTTTTCCCGTATATACCCAGGCACGCTTCCGGACGTAAGAGGTAAAAGACGAGGTAGAGAAGAAAGGGGGGGGGCAAAGATACAGATGCTGGAGGCTTGCATAGTATGGTGGGGAAAGAGCCACGCGATCGAGATTTATTTATAAGTCGACGAACGTGGCCTCCCTTCTCTATCCTTTTGCTTCTTCCTTCTTCCTTCTTCTCTTCTATATCTTTCTCTTTCTCTCTGTTAAACTGGCGTGCTGCTCCTCAGTGGTGCCCAGCATCCGCTGGGCCACTATTTTCCTATCCTACTACTACCTCTTTCTTCTTTCGTCTTCCTATCTCCCTCTCACCCTACCCCTCCACCTCCACCTCACTCAACTTCTCAACGTTCACTTCGCGGTTTCTCCTCTCATTAAGCACGACTCACATTTCCTTCCAAAGACACAGAAACAATACCAAAATGCAATCTCCGATATTTCTTTCTATAAAAAAAATTATGCTTAATACGAGCTGACAAAAATTGATTTTATTTCGAATTCGATTCTGAAATCAGTTTATTGTTTTCTTTTTGGGGTTGGAGGGGGGACAGGTATTATTGTATACTGAACGATTTTATCGAATTAATTTTCTTCTCATCGTTTTGAATATATCGTATGAAAATAGGATAATCTATTGGTACAATTTTGAAAGAGAATAACATTGATAGAAATGTTTTTAAATGCCTATAGTCAAATCATGGATATACGGCAACTTGTTGCACCAGTAAGTTCTTTATTTACAACACAATCCTATCGAGTCATTCGTTTCCATGTAGAAGCCGGAAATCGACTCTAGTGGGAATTTATTATATCGCCAGAGGATCGGCATATACATATTCTACTACGGGGCTTAGGCCGTTCACCGTTTGCTTTCCCCCTCCACTAACCCCTCCGCATCTATCCTATCCCTTCTACACCCTCCTCGAGCCACGCGCCAGCTCGAGGAACAAGCTACGTGCTTTTTTGCACATATGTGTTTCCCTATGTGTCTGTCTGTGTGTAGATATGTGTGATGATATTATGTGTATGCGCATCTAGAATAAGAGGTCTATGCTTATGTGCGAGTTCTTCGAGATGATCCTTTCATCTCTTTTCTCCTTCAAATATATTATTCTTTGCAAATTTTTATTATTTTATTATAATATAAACTAGAATATTCTTATTTATTCTTTTTTATTTTTATTAATAATAATACAAAGTTATTTAAATCTATCATCAAATATATTATAATTCAAATTAACTCGCAAAAAAATAGCTGTTAAAAAGAATTATTATCGAAGTCCCCCACGTGTATTAATCTGCACGAATGAAAATGAAAATATATTTTAAGTTAAATATATTAACTGTGATAAAAAACCATTAAGATTGAAATTTGTATTGATAAATAACAAAATACGAAATATTTGATATGCTAACCAGGTAAAAAAAGAAACTTTAACAACATAATTTTTGCAAACGATTAAAACGATTTGTGAGGATACTTCGAGGAAGATTGTTAGGAAATTATCAGAAAATGTTAAAAGGTGTCCTCGCCGGAAGAGTTAGACTTAGGTAAGCGTGATACTGGTCGTATAATACTTGAGGGCAGAAGTACTGGTGAAACAGGTTCGAAGTTGCTCCGAGGAACTGGCCAAGCAACGCGAGCGGGGAAAAACAAGAGGTACAATCGGATTGTGCCAGCCTGATCGTCCTGCCCCTGAGGCATTTTATAACGGTATTAAACGAATGCCGGTGTCGGTGTAAACTCACAGTCGCGAGCGCTTTTTCCTCCCTCCCTCTACTTCTCTTGAAAAAGATATCCTCTCCTAACGTTTTGCTCCGGAGTAACTCCATTTTTATCTTTCGATTTCGTCGATCGATGAAATATCAACAAACAACACGCATCCGTCCGTTCATCAATCTCAGCTTTCCATCATTGCTTTCCTTTTTATTCACCGGTTCGATTTGATTTATCAGAAAAAAAAAAAAATAAACATATCATTTTTCTATCTATTTTTATAACTGCAAAAGATTACGATACTTTTATGAAGAATAAAATCAAATTTACAAAATCTAAATTGACGCGGGCAATATTTTACATTAATATTTAATTATCTTTTTATATTAATATTATATCATTATATTTAATTATATCAAAGATTTGTTAAAAACGTTACGTATTATAGCTCACCTTTACCTTTCCACTCATTCCTTTAATGAAATATCATAGTTAATTAAGAAATGATTTCACCAAGGCAGTTGATTCTCATTAAGTAAATAAATCGAACAAATGTGAAGAAAGAGAGAGAGAGAGAGAGAGAGAGGGAGAGAGAGAGAGAGAGAGAGAGAGAGGATGAAGTCATCCAGTTGTGGTAGAGATGTGTAGTGTCTCCTCCTCCTTTAACCTCGATCCACCATCTCTCTCCATCTTTTTCTTTGTCCGGCCTCGCGCAAACCGCTGTGCCACTGAATTGATGCGTGGGTGCAGGTTGGACGCAGATAACGCGGGAGGAGTTTCGTTTGTCCAATCCTCGATGATCCTGCTCCTCCTCCACTTCTTCTCCCTCTTCCCCTTCCTTCCTTCTTTCTTTCTTTCTTTCTTTTTTTCTTTCTTTTTCTCTTCTTTTTTCTTAGCTCACCTACCTTCTTTCGCTTCCTTCTTACTAAAGTGTTTTACGAATGGACGATGCTCGTCCGACAGGAACGAACCCTTTGACTTCTCTTTCTAAGTCTCCCCCTTTCCCTCTCTCTCTCTCACTCTTTCTCTCTTTCTCTCTTTTGGTTTATACTTTGACTTCGTTTATACCACGCCTGCTCCACACCTATCTGTGTGTCTGTGTCTTTCTCTCTCTTTCATTTGTTTTCTGCTCGACGAACGATGACCAATTCGAATGGTCCACAACTATTTGTTCATTATAATCTTTTTATTCCAACCAATGATGTTTCTATTTGATGATAATGGTAATGATGATGATGATTATGATGATCCATGATGATGATGGCTCTGTGCGAATTAAGGCATTTTTTTTTGCGTTTTGAAATTATTTTCTTACAGATATAATTATATTACGTAGATAATTTATGCAATTATTTATATAAATGATCAATGCGCATATTTAATCTCAATATGTTCGATCCTTATACTCTTTCGATTTTATTATTATAATGTTGTGTTGGATCTCAGAATATCAAAGGGCTCCGAAGGGATCCTGAGATTTGAAAATTTCATGTCATTAGGGCAAAAAATTAATGATGGTAAGATATTGTTAATTACTTTTTTTTTTGGTTAATAACCCAATAGGAATTGTTTTGAAACGTTCTTTTACTAACTTTAATTTGTAGGTCCCGAAATTTAGGGTTCCTACTTAAACTGATCAGCTACTGTTATTATGAATATTTAGAAATAATGAAATAATATGTACATATTTGATCGCGTTGTACATCCATTGTCTTTAGTTTGACTTTCTGATCGAGGGCCACTTTCGTACACGAAGAATACACCACCAACCCTCCTTTCACTATGACGACGCGTTTCAACGAGCATGGACACTGCTCAATTGGCGTGCATATTATGCAAACAGTCACGGTTCTTATATTACACGTTTATATATATATTATATACGTATTTGTTGTATAGATACGTTAGTGAAATACCTGCTCTTGTGTGTGTTTGTGTGTGAGCGCGTAGTACTGAAACGTGAGTCATACCATTTAATTTTCTACACGTATATACGTCAATATAACACACACATACACACACAAACACATTATATATCTATTAGATTATTCAATTCTCGAAACTGTTAAAAAATATTTTTACTAATATCTTTAATCGAATGAAATAATGAAAATAAATTTGATTAAGACAAACGTAACAATTAAATACGAGATAAAAAAGAAAAAATGTTCGTTCGTATTTTCATTAAAATTTCGTCTTATCAATACTTTCAAACTATTACAAAAAAAATATTTCTACAAACTTTTCTAATCTAATAACAAAAAAATTGAAATTATATTTAAATTCAATAAATACGTTTTAAAACAAATATAATAATTAAATAGAAGAAAGAAAGGTAAGAGATATTCGTTCAGGTTCACCAAAATGTCGTCGTGCCAATACGACGCCATGTTGAAGTTAACAAAAGGCAATTGCTTTTTCGTGTTTCCCTCCTCTCCTCTCCCTGACTCCCCCCTCTCCTTATCCATCTCTTTCCCCGAAAGTGTATAGGTTATTTTCTGAGAGTTAAACTATACATAGTCGTTTCATAGTAGATTTCGTATACTGTTCCTCGGAGATAACACGATGAGAATAATGTTAATGGCGGAACAGGTGCTCGGCGAGGCGTGACACAGTGACGTCAGTGGAGAGCCTTCGTGCCATGCCACTCGTGCGCACCCACCGACACAAAATTCTGCCGCCATTAAAGTCACCGAGGGACGGACGGACGGACAAATGGACAAATGGACAAACGGACAAACGAACTGCACGAAACGTTTGCAATTCTTTTATACTATGTATATACACACGTTTCTATATACACGTGTATGTATATAGACACGTGTGTATGCTTTGTGTGTGTATGTGTATATATGTGTGTACGTAAATATCTTTTTAACGTCCCGCACGTCTTTCACGGTTAGTTCAATTTCCACTTTCGTATAACGTTCTTTTAACGTTCTCCTATGTGAAACGTTCTCTCCTGTAATTAATGGACATGGCTTAACGCTTACGTTTGCAGTTCGGTATATCATTTGTAAGCTTTTCCTTTTCTTCTTTTTTATTTCTTTGACCTTTTCTTTTCTTTTTTATATCCATTCAAAGATTTCCTACAAAGAAGATATACAGTCCTGCGAAATCGCGCCAATCATTGATACACATATATTTTTTGTTTGCATTGATTATTTCGAGATTTATGACTTAATGAGTATACGGTATTGAAAAAAAAGATGTTTGATACAGATAAATATTGTCAATTGGATAAATTAATTATATAAAAGTTAAAATGTAATATTCATGAATCAAATGATATTTAATCATCATAATTGTAAATTTTTATCTAGAATTTAAATTTATTTTATATTCTGATAAGATGGAATTATTAGAAAAACAATACACCTTTCACCTGTTATTTAAATTAAAGTTTTATACTTCCAATAAAAAAGGCAACGTTCTCACGAGTGTTCGCCGTAAAAATGATATGGTGGTGGCCGCGTGCATATGTTAAGAGAARGAAAGAAATAGAGAGAAACGGAGAAAGAATAAGTGCTTGTTGTATGCTTACGTACGTATCGGATAGGGGCGAGTGATCATAAGAGTGACAAAGTAAAAAAATTATTACCAAGATAACCAGATAAAGTCATTAAAACGAGTTTTATCCATGTGGACAACTATTATACAATATTAGTTCCATGAGATTATAAGACAAATTCAAACATTTCCATTAGATTCTCGTTTTATTGTTTCATTTCTTTTCTTCTTATTCCTATCTTTCTTTCTTTCTAATTATTTTTCATATCTTTAAAAATTATAGTTCGATAATATTCGTTTACCGTGCGAAACAATATATAATAAGGGAGAAGAAGGGACTAGGAACTTCCGGACAACACCTGTGACACATTCTCACGTGCCGTCAGCATGACTGGCCCTGTGAACACCTGTAACTCACGCTAGCTAACTGTTGCCACTATCAACATGAATGCATACACACATATATATGTCGTTACATATTACACGGAGTATCAAACAGCGATGTTTCCAATTTCTCATACGTTAACACCTGTTAGCTTAAAAAGGTCAAGTATGGGCATGTCAAAGATACGATTAGAAAGTAAAAGAAATTGATCATGATAATTATTATAATCTCTCTCTCTCTCTCTCTCTCTCTCTCTCTCTCTCTCTCTCTCTCATCTAATTTTATACGATAAGAATGAAATTAAGAATCTTTTAATATATGAAAATTGAATAAAAAAAAAATTTCTTTCAAGACAAAGGGACGACATTTTTGTTTTGTGTGGTAAAGAAATGGGTTCTAGACAAGACCTTTTATTTGATTTTTCTTCCTTTCTTTTTTTCTTTCTTTTTTCTTTTTTTTTTCTTGACGAAATCTCGATGAGAACCCTTGTAGCAGTTTTAATAGCGATAGAGGGCTGGCCCCGTCGGACGGGCAAACAAAACCGGTGTGGGAGCGAAAGCATGCAGGCTCTCACGAGTGTTCATTGTGCGTGATACACATCTATACGTAATTTACCTACCTACCTACCTACCTACCTTCATACATACACATATACACATATACATATGTATATATATATGTATACCTAACTCCTTTACGTTCTAGAACCTTACAATTCCAACGTGCGAACTTTCGAGACAGTCCTTTGCTTGTCCTTTCGTTTGATCTTCCGACTTTTCGTTTGATTCACGCGTTTGATCCTTAGACTGTAGAAAAAAAATTGTAGGTCCATTCTTTTTGTCATTTGTTCTTTCAAAATATAATTTAAATTGTATTATCATTTTAAATATGAAATGTTCATTTATGTAATTATTTATGCATGCATATAGCTTTTTTCTTTTTAAATATTGATGCAAAATTTTCAAGCAACTCTAACGTGTAATCGTTTTAGAGAAAAAATATATCAATCGATAGGCAACTTCAACACGTTATTTGCAATATAAATAACGTTTTTGTAAATTTATAATACTGTTAAGAAAAATAAAAAAAAATTTAAGAAAGAATTATAATAAAATATATGAAACGTAAAAGACTACAAATTGGTTAAGGGTTAAATATTTGATTAAAAGTTCTTCTAACCCTATCTAATGGCAATTGACAGAGATCAAGCGTTAGGAGGGTAAAAGGAACGACTAATGATACCTTCAGGCTACAATTAGCACCTACTCGACGATTGTCCCACTATCACTATGATAGGCATTCTCTTGAATGCCTCGTGGCTGCCAAGGACTTCGGCAAAGCCTTATTTGCTAGGATTTAATTAATCGACCTTCTGCACCCTCCTACACGACAGTTTCTCATTCATCGTGTTACGTTGTCAACAATCTTCTCTAACGGGTATTTGAATTAATTTCACTATTCATTTTTATATCTTAATCGTTTTATTTTTCTATTAAACGCGACGAGATTTCTTTTAAATTAAATTATATTATCCTTTTGTATAATTAATTTCATTTTTTTTTTAATTAAAAAAAATTCTTTATTTGATTAAAATATTCAATTATTTATTAGGATAATTTATTTTGTAAAATGTTTTTTTTTTTGTATAAATTAAATGATTAATAATCTCATCAACGATTTGTCTAACTGTCTTCGAAAAATTTGAAAACTTGTTAACATGGAGACTTAAATTATTTTCTGTTTTATTGCACACTTTCTCTCTCTCTTTCTCTCTTTTTTTTTTATGGGGAATATGCACTAAATCTACAATAGACGCGTCAGAAAAGATCGACCTTAATCGTTGTTTCTCTCATACGATCTATGTTAGCTACTTGCTTCCGGCGTCATCGATCATTCCTACTATTGCACGAATCAAGGGAACCAACCAACCAGTGTCTCTCTCTTTCTCTTCGCGTTTTCATCGTTTATGCATAAATTGCGCGTCAATCTCCTTTATTTTATAGGCCAACGGAAACAAGGTTAAGCTGTAAATTAAAATTATATATAGAAAAAGTTAAAAAGAAGTCAAATGAATCGAGAAAAAGGAGGAAGTGGCGTGCTGAATGAAATCACGCGAATATTGCCTAAAGGGATTCTACCTTCCTATCAACTATTTTTCCATTACTACTACTACTGCTATTATTATTATTATTATTGTTATTATTATCGATTAATGAAATCGATGAATATAATTGTTAATAATTTTTTATTATGATCAAACAAACGTATAAAAATAAAAAACTAAAAAAAGAAATAAAATGAAATGAGTCAAGTAAAAGGAAATGGCGGTGATGAATGAAATAATGAGAAAATCGCCTAAAGGGATTCTTAATATTTTCGTCAAATATTTATCGACCAATAATTATACGATGAGTGATTATAAATAATAGTTAATCGCGATCGAACAAAATATTGCATTAGTACACAAATGATATTTTGATTTTGTATTTTATACAAATACAAATACGGGAGCTTCGTACATGGTCGTAATTTACTTAGGAATAGAGAGATAAGAAATGACAACGTTTTCCGCTCCGTATCCGTAATACCAACGTAACACTCTTACGAATCTATTATATCGTACATGTCTCTAACGTCTAATAAAGTTAAGGAAAAAAAAAAGTTTAGACAGGAGCCCGTTTTTAACTCAAACTATACGCTTTCACGAACCGTCACCTCGAGCGAAGGTGGGAATCAAACGACGGAACCTGGTATAAACTTGTTAACGTTAATTTTCTATC
>NW_015148973.1:5144095-5165330 GCF_001465965.1 Polistes dominula | reverse complement strand
TATATATATATATATATATATGTATGTATGTGTGTGTGTGTATTTATCTGCCTGTTTGTCTTTTTTTCTGTGTGTTTGTGTGTCTATCTATTAGTATGCGATAATTGAAAGTGAAATCTAAATGTTTTCTATACGTTAGTATTAAAATGCATTATCATTCTTGTTACATATTTCTTTCTTTCTTTCTTTTTTAAATTAACTTCGAAGTTAAAGTCTATACGACGATTAGAATCATTTAGATTTTTCAAGCTTGTCTATGGTAATTAATTTTTCTTTTTGTATTTATTTTTTTTCACGATGCATCATTAATCTTGTTTTTTTGGGATTGTATTATCTGCGCAATGACTGAGAGTGAAATGAAAATATTTTTTATCTATTCGTTAATAATGCATTTTCATTTTTCTTATGGTATTTTGTTTTATTTTATTTTATTTTATTTTTTTTATAATTAGAACTTTGAATTTAAAGCTTAGTGTATTTAAAATGGTTTAATACCTTCGGATATTTTTACGATAAATTTTTTGTTAGTAATTATTTTTTTTGAGCTTTAACCTTAAAGAATGTCTATGGTAACGTATGTTTCATTGTTTTTAAGATTTCTTTCACGATGCGTCATTAACTCGATTAATTTGTTTTGCTCTGATTACGAGAATGTCTCCGCTCAGCATGAAGATACTTTTCGGTAATATTTTTGTTGACGCAATCCTGACTAAAATGTAATACGTAAAGATTAAGTGTAGATAAAAATTTAAAAGAAGAGAAAGAGGAGGAGGTGGGGAGGGAAGAGATCGTTGAAGAAGCACACACGAGAATGAGCTAATGTAAATGAATATGAATTGGAGGAACGGTCGATGATCGTTAATTAAGCTGCGAGAAGGAGTTCCTCTCACGAGGTGGTCGAGCAGAATGGCGTCTCCTCACGCAGCGAAGAGGTTCAGAAAAGGGGATCGAGAGGGAAAGGGAGGAAAAGGGAGAAGAAAAGGAGGGAAGGCCAAGACAATGCCAGATAACAAGTAGCAGTACGTTCGTGGGTATTCCTGCGAATTGAAAGGATTACCGACTAAAGCTTTTAGTATAGGACGCGGTATGCAAACTACGAAAGGAAAAAATAAAAGAAATGAAGAAGAAAAAGGAAAAGGGTACTCATTTAACAATGTAAGTGTATATATATATACTCTTAGTTAAGTTCTATAGTGAGAAATAAAAATAGTTCATTAATTGTAATAACGTGTTTACGAGCGTCTCGCATAATTGATTATTTCTAGTGATGATGAGATTTAATATCTTTCCCTAACTTAATTATTAGCTATTTGAGCTCGTTAATTATGGAATGTTGTTATAATTATTTGAATCAGTCTTATTATTTACTTACTATTACATACAAGGATTATTAAAATTGTTGAAAATTAGTTTACTATACGTTGGGGAAGTATTTTTAATCAAAAAATTAATATGCACCTGGATGCAAACTTTACGCAAATATTGATAAATTATTATTTAGTAGAAAATATTTACATACAGACGATTTATTTTTGCAAATATCGCGTTTGCACGATCAAGTCCGTGGTGATGAATTTATCTTAAAATGGGTATAAATTTTTAAGCCAAACAAACAAGAAAGGAAATAATTATAATATACGTTGTAAATACATGTAACGTGTTGCTATTGTAATTAATTATCTTGCAAGATATAATAAGAATATATCTTGGTATATACTTTGAAATAAATATTCCTACATGATCTTCGAGTTTATTTTTATATTCATAATTTTTGATCCCTATCAAAAGTATAAAAATAATTGATTGTACGCGTATATATAGAAAAATATTCCTGCGCGATCTTAAACTTTCGTTCGCCATTTTGGTTCCTCCAAAATTTTGATCATTTACTATTGTAAACTTTGATCGTTACTATTGTAATTAATTTACTTATAAGGTATAATAAAAATGATTGTTTCGTTCTACTATGAAAAATAAATGTTTCCACGTGATTTGAAACTTTCGTTCGCCATTTTGATTTTTTCAAAATTTTGATCATTTACTATTGTAATTAATTTTCTTGTAAGATATAATAAAAGTAATTGTTCGTATCTACTTTGAAAAATGTTCCCACGTGATCCGAAACGTTCGTTCGCCATTTTGGTTTCTCCATTACCTTTGATCGTTGCTATCGTAATTACTTTTCTTTCGAAAATATAATAAATATGTATGATATATTATATACTTTGAAATAAATGTTCCCGCGTGATCTTGGAGTTTTGGTTCCATAGTTTGGTCGTTAAGTTTGAGCATAGGACTCAACTCGATTCGCGGCACGTTACGACCACGGTGGGAGCATCGAAGCGTGCTTCCCTTCGCGCTGCTGCCCTCTTCCTACGTCGTAGCCTGACCTCTGTGCCTCAAAAATGATCGTCGAGAGCGTCGTTCCACTTGCTCGCGTTACACCAACGTACAATAAACATATATATATATATATGATGCTATATTATAACCTAACGTAACCGACGATGACGAAACGTTTTTCTAACGAATGCGACGAAATTAGACGACGATAGATCAGCATCGTAACAATAACAATGATGATGACGATAATGATCATTATTATTATTACTCTTATTTTTATTATTATGATGAATAGTTAAATTTGTTTATTTCAATCAAGATTTTTCTTTTTAAGCAAAACTACCATTTCTTATAGAATTTTTATTCGTGAAAATAACGAATCTTACTCAATGATGATAATTAAGAATTTTAGATTCTATTTATATCAGCTAAAATTATTAAAAATCTTATTCAAACTTTAGTAAATTAATTTCCAATCAAATCTAAACTCGTTCAAAATTCCTTTAAAAGTAAGAATTTTTCTTGAAGATATTTGATAAGAGAGAAGAACGACGAGAGGAGACAAGAGAGTCAGGCCACATAAGTTTCGTTGAAAAAAAATAAAAAGAAGAAAAGAAGAAAAAGGAACATTAGAGGTATCTACTTTACAACACACGCTTGTAATACTCTCGGAGACTCTCCAACGTTACATACGCTGGCTTGGTTGAGTACGTTTGAGGTGTGCTCATGTAGATAAGCTCCGATAATGACCGGACGTGTGCTCACCCAGGCATAACTTTGCTAGCTCCCTCCCAGTCTCCTCCCCCTCCTACCCCTTCTCTCCTTCTTCTCCTCATTTACCTCTTCTTCTTCTTCTTCTTCTCCTTCTTCTTTTTTACTGTCCTCAACCTAGTGTGCTCCACCTCCTTGTTCCGTATCCACATTCGTTTTTCCCTTCGGAAAGACGGACCCTTCGTATTCCTCCTTCAAACCCCTTCCCCTCTATATCTGTCTGCCTATCTGTCTATCTATTTGTCTGTCTCTGCCTGTTTATTTGACTGTTTGTCTCTTTCTAGGGATGTATTTACTTACTTACGATTCCAAAGTTAGCACGTGTGGCAGCACAGCAACTAACGTTCCTGTCCTCTTCTAGAAAAGTCTCGAACTCGTAATGTGTAGATCACTGGAAACGCGTCGTTACCCAACGACTGACGAATAACAAAGACAAAGAACGTCCTTGGTTCGCTACAGTTTGCGAACTTTCTAAGTATACATACACGTATCTGTATCTCTATGTTTTAAATGTGTACATGCGAAATGAGTCACACAAACGAAATTTTCTATTAATGGTTATAATATGGTTATTACTAATATTAATATTACTATTATTGTTATTTAGATAATACATACATTGTGTATTTGTAATTGTCAGCTATCAAGCTGATTATTTTCTTTCGTGTTCTTTTTAATAATTAAAATACATTTTATCGAGGAAAAAAAGGAATAATGAAACGAAATATAAAAAAAAAAGAATATAAAGAGGTAGGAAAATGCCCCATTATTATAATTGTCGAAGGAGGAAAAAAATAGAAAAAAAAGAAAAAAAAATACAAAAAAATATAAATAAGCAAACCGAATGTGATAATGCGAATAAACCGCAAAAGTGCGATATGCATAAAACGTAAAAGACGATAAAGTAATCGCCGTTGAAACTATGTATTACTACTGCACTGACTCTTCTCGCTTTTTAAACTTTTAACTACTCGCTTTGCGTTTAAAGCGTGTAATGTCGTGAATTTTTAACGATAACTAATATCCTCGAATAGCCTCGTTGATATTTTTATTGTTTTTCTTGATTTCATTGTTTGAGAAAATACTTTTTACGTTAGGAATAAAGTCGTTTTGTACGATTAACGATTTTATATCGTGATTATTTTTAACGGGAATTACTTTTAAAAAAAAGGTAAATAGATTAACGATAAATAAATCTAAGCTTATAAGTACTAAAGTCACAAGTGAAATGAATAAAAATTGATCTCTCTACGTTCTTTCCAGTATCCACTTATATGCAATTAAATGTATGTAAAAAAAAAAAATACGAATCTTATTTTATTCAAACACAAAAAATGAGAGGATCAATTATCGACCAATTTGGATATAAAAATTCTAAGAACTAGAATCACAGTCAACGCGAACGAAAATTTATTTCTCTTTCTCTCTCACTCTTTAATATGCATTCGTATGCAATTCGTCGAGAGTGCAGAACCGTAAAGTGTAGAAGACGATAGATAGACAGACAGACAGACGGACAGACAGACGAAGAGGTGGATCATGGCTTAAGCGTTTAGACGGAGTCGTCCCATTCATTCACTAACTTCGTACTCGAGTACATTAATGTTAGACAAGAGCTCGTTTCCGGCGCTCTGTCGCGCTTCTACGTGTTTCTCATATTTTCGTGTTAGGTATTACCTCGCCGACGATGACTATAACGACAACTACAACGACGAATACAACGACGAAGATGACGATAACATACCGCAAAAGGAGCGTTTGCTATGATCCTCGTGTTATTTTTAACATAACGGTCCTCTTCTCACCTATTTAACTGATTTCTTTTCTATATCTCGTTTAAAACTCCCTTTATTTTTATTTCTTTTCGTTATTATTTTAAAAGAAGAATTCCTTTATAATATAATTTACGTAATTTTTTTTTCTTTAAGATTTCATTTACAATAAACTTCGTTGAGTTGATCAGTAAATTTGACGTGAATCAAATTAAAACCTTACTACGTATAATAGGTGGTGTCTCGGTTTGCACGTTAATAATACCCAACGGTATTTCTTCCACGAATTGTCTTGTTTCTTTTTGTAATTTAACTAGAAATTTCTTGTACACATCGATGGAATGTAACTAAAAATAAAATAAATAAAAATGGAAATAAGTAATCACAGTACAAAGATGACTTCCTCTCGAGTAAATGTTAAATCCGACTGACAATTAGATTCCTTGATTGTAAAAAAATAAAATAAGAAAAAGAAAGAAAAAAGGAGATAAGATCGGATACAGTTGAAAAGAAAAAGTAGTAGTATCCTGTGTAAGGTCGGGACGAGTTAATCGAAAATGTCGATCGATCATGTTAATTTGTTCATCTTGATAGACCATAATTAATGAATTGATAGGACTTGTGAGTTAATTGCTCATGGCATTTGCGTTAAACGTCATCTCTCTCTTTCTCTCTTTCTCTCTCTCTCTCTCTCTCTCTCTCTCTCCTATCACTTATTTTCCTTCCATTCCAAACAATCCATCACAATTCGATGGATCACGATTATGATACTTATTACGTTCTATACGAAATAATGTACGGAATCGTATAAAATAATGAAGAATAAATACTATTACCAATAAAAATATATGCACAATAGATAATATACAACAGTTAGATTTAAATATTATATTCATAGTACTTGATTTATATCTCAACAGTGTTCTAACCTCTGTCCTATGAATACTAAATTGAAACATACGTTTGATATGCCGATGTAAAATAGAAAAAAAAAAGAGAAAAAAAAATAGAGGGAGAAAGGGAGGTGAGAGATGGATGGTTAGATGGATACCTTCGGATGTCCCTTACCAAATAGTTATATTAAAAGATAAAAATAGAAGTCAGATCCGTCTCACACGTTCAAAACTAGAGAGAGAGAAAGAGAGAGAGAGAAAGAGAGAGAGAAGAGAGGGCTTGGGGTTGGAGGAATGGGTAGGGGAGGGGAGGGGTCAGGAGACCGGAAATTGTCAGCTCTTTCCCTCTCCGAGTCACCGGTGGACTTTCACGCGCTGTGTTCTACGATCCGATGTGCCGCAATAATCGTGTATTGCGAGAGGAAAGCATCGATCGTAGTAAGCGAGTTCGCTCGTATAATAATAAAAACGTTAAGTTTGGACGAGAAAGTTACTAAGTGGGAGGAAGAGAAGGGGGGGAGGAGGAGGTTGGCACGAGATAAGAGGGTGGAAGGGAGGAAAGAGTGGGTATAAAGCACGAGGAGTAGAGTTAGCTCGACGTTACGCAAGATTCGTGATGTGCACTTCGTGAGAGCGACGGCTCGTTAGCTCTAGGAAAGAGGGGTGAAGGAGAGGGACAGAACAAGAGAGGAAAAAACACAGGGAGAGACAGAGAGAATGAAATGGGGAGTCCTCCTGGTTTCGATCGGACGATCATTCGGATCTACGCGTCCGACAGCATAATCGACTAGGCCTTTGTCGTAACGTTCAGATAAAAATCCTGATTGCATCGAATAATACCTATGCGAACGTTTTTTTTTCATCGTTACGGATAGCCATTTGATGAAATTATCTTGAAATAAATATTTAAGATAACAAAATATTAGAAAGTAAGGAATAATCGTCAATTGCGAAACTTTATGATTATAATTTAAAGTAATGAAAGTAGATATTAAATATATCATTATATATAATTATTAATGTTTAATTTTCCGACTTTTTAATCCAACATCTTTATTTCAACCGTCCATTTCAACAGATTTTTTTACACTTTACTCTAACACCCTTAGTTCAACCGTTCACTACAATATACTTTTATATACTATCTTATTATATCAACCTTTTGGAAATCACTCATGTCCTAAGGCACACACACACACAAAACTCACTTACTAGAACTACTCTTACTTCTTCAGATACATACTTTTACATTCTTTATATCAATAGAGGATAATATTTCTTATATTTTTATCTAAACAGAAAAACATCTTCACTTATCCTAGAACATTTATTTAGGTACACTTATACGAAGGTCGTTTTTACCTTTTCTAGAATCATATATTTTCTCCTAATATGTAAGAAAACCTATTTATCCTATTCTCAAAATTGCTACTTAAAAACTAACTAAAAGAAATCCATTGGCGTACATATATAACGTATGCATGATACAATAAATTTACTTAATATTTTAACAATAAATCGAATTATATATAAATAAAAACATATTTTCTAACATTAAGTATACTATTAATAATAATAGATATAATACTATTACATAATTTCTATTATTTTATTATTATTATTATTATTATTATTATTATTATTATTATTATTATTATTATTATATGTATGTCACGTCAAAAATGAATATATAATAAGTGGCCGCTGTAATGTCACAAATCTTAGTTATCGATTAATTATTATTGCTAAATGATGTACAATGCACACTAATACGCACATACAGGTGCAAACTACACCGTGCAGTCGCTAGCGCGATTATAGTCGCAAATATAAGAAAAAATTACAACTAAACTCATACTAACCGTTTTTCACCCATGTGTGTAACACCTGGACACACGTATAGATGAGAACACAAAAAGTATGAAGGTAGAAACAAGTGATTATTATATTAGAATAAAAATTTTGATCTAAAAAGCACGATTAAAGCGTAAATGCATTTTTATAGAAATTTATCTAAGTGGGTTGAGAACACTACAAGTTATTTTGCAAATAATGAATTTTAATATAATATCTTTTAATATCGTTTCAAAACGTCACCACTTAATTGCTAAAATCATGAAGAAGTTTATCTTCTTGTTCATTTATTTATAATATTGAAATAAATCGAAATTAAATATCCTAAGTTAAATGAATTTTACCGATGAAAAAATAATATACCATCCTTAACTAATAAAATAAACCATAGAATATATAATTTTCGTGAATAATTTCTTGTTTTGAAGAAGTGTAAGTATATTACTTTCTTTATAATAATAACAAATAATAATAAATATCTTTGTAATAATAAATAAAGTAATATATACGCGCGCGCGATTTTATTTAAATATATTAGATAGATACCAGATATCATTTTCATTCTATAATAGAATATAACGATATTTTATTAACTTTATTTTATTTGTTTTATTTATTTATAAACTAACCCTTTCGCTACTACAGGCGACTACAGTCGCTCTCCATAAAATGCCGTGTATTTTCCATTCGACGAGCGCATGCAGGTATAGCACATCAATTATCCCATTCTGGACGTGTAATTTTAGTGTCTTTCAAATAAAAAACTGTCAATATCAGCAATAAAATGCTTCAAAAATGAGTTTTTCCCCTTCAATAGGAGTACCGCCATGAAAAACACGACCATAGCAAAAGGGTTAATTAATATTATTTTAAAGTGTCAATATAGTCGCATTGCTCAAGTCTTTCATTTTAGGATATACCTGATTTTTTTCTAATCCAATTCATCCTATATATCTATAAGATTATTTTTAATAAATTCCAAAAAAGAAATTACTTTCATGTGTTCGTAAATAATTTATTCAAATAATTGCAACAAGTAATTCATATCGATTAAGACCTTTTTATCCTCGGCATGATTAAGCAATGGAGGGACTTCAAATTTTTTGGCTCACTCATTACCAACCGTTGTATCACATACGTGTCACATTTAGAAAATTAAAATGACACACATATAATATATGAACAGTTAACATTAGAAGTACTGCGATAGCTTTAATACACTACTACTTCGTAGCAAATAGTTAAATAGTTAAATAGTTAGTCAAATAATTAAATAAATTTTGTTTGTGAAAAAAAACACATAGAATTCCTTAATAATTTTCTTTGATGACGCACTTGCGTGAAAACGAAATTTTCTTATACGTCGAATAATACTGACTCTAATTCGCGTTTAATTTTTACTTATCATTCGCCCGATAACTGACTCTACAACTAATTCAAAAACTGCTTTACACGCAGTCAATGCAAATACAAAAATCAAACACTCTACTTTAATCTCGAAATGCGGTAAATTTTTAATCTTCTTTGATCTTCATTGATGTACTGACACTAATTCAGTACATTATATATAAATTTCAAAAATAATTCACGAACGCGATTGAATTAATGAACGTACGTGTGCTTATAATTTATGATTTTAATTATATTTAAACGATACAACACTCCTATACATAGCTTCGTGCACGATTACAATTACAATGTGAAACAAAAGTAAAAAACTATACTATTAATATTATAATTAAAAAGCATTGAAACTTTTGTGAAATAATTAATTACAAAAATACACTTACTTCGAATTTTCATTGATGAATGCACGATGGATGCCTACCCTTAGGTTAGGATGACGATGAGTAAACGTTTCAAACGGAAATAAGAAACTAAAAATTTCTTATCGCGACCACGGCACTGACTTTACTAAGCGATTATAATATTACTTAATTAAGTCGTACAAACACTGACTGTATAATTAATTTAACAACTGTTTTGCACGCAGTCAATTTATAAAACGCGAAAAAGTTTAACGGAACTGCTTTCACTTTCCGCACTCTTGCAATGATCATCTGAAAAGAGAACACAAAACCAAGATTGATTAGAAACATTGGTATTACATATTCTAAACTTTTATGAAATTATTGTATTATCAATGTAAAAATTAAATTACCTTTTATCTTTAGTGACGAATGCAGAATGGGTCTCCTACCCTTTGCACTAATCCCTTTCTAACACTTTGCACTTGACGCAATAAAGTACATTACTTGTATATTTTAACAATATACATATCTTCATAGTTCAATGAACAATATTTGTTAAACATTATGTTCTTTTTTTTCGCTACGTATGATATTTTATAAAAAAATCTCCAAGGTGCGTTCTTGGCTTTTCGGGGCAAGTGTCACAATAGTACACTTTTTAATACACAAATTGAATTTACCTTTAATAGAAATAATTTCTTCGTGGGTTCCATGCTTATAGGGCTCAAGGAATTCAAGAAATAACCTTGAGAAAAATATTCTATTTGCCAAAAAAATTAAGTTCGAACTAACCTCAAAAACAGTGTTTGACACACGGTCGCTAGCGTTTTCAAGATAAGACATCTTGCTAGCTATTCAACATCTTGTAACGCTACACCTCATAAGATTATACGCGAAGGGCCAGGAAGCAAGGCCAAACCTATATAAACACCGTTATCGTTCGATTTATCGTATCGATCCGAGTGGTGCCGGAGCAGAGCCCCTCGAGCACAGAGTTAAAAAAACGGTGAGTAAATGTTTAAAATAGAAATAAGAAATTATAAACGAGTTTTTTTACGCGAAAGAACGTACTTTTTATATACGACGAACAACATTGATTCTATTTCACGATTTTTTATTTTTTTTTATTTCAACGATGCAATATGATTACTTCATTGATTCACACGCACGATTACAACGAGGTTCTGAAACATAAAAGAAAAGTAGAATTATTAATATCACTTTTGTTACTAAAAATCATTAGACTTATTGTACAAGTGTTTAAAATAAAAATTGACTTACTTTAAATCTTCAGTGATAATTGTACGATGTCTCCTACCCATAAGATGACGATGAGTACACGATTACGAACATAAAAAACTAAAAACAAGTTTTTTATCGTGACCGCGACGTGACTTTTACCAACCACATTGTGCGCAGTTGCAAAAAAAAGGTTTAAAGATTGTTCATGATTAGTAAAAAGTAAATTGAGTATATTATTTAAAATCAGTATAATTAATAATATTATAAACATTTTTCAAATCCTGAAAAAACAAAACAAAATGCTTTGTAATTATGAACTTGTATTTGTTATTTTGTAATGGAAAAAATGAAAAGGAAGTAGTTAAAAGTTCTTGAATTTTTTCAGATTTTTGGTTTATATGAAAAACGATTATTAGAATTATTAGAAAAAAGTCAATAAAAGAAATGAGAATATGATATTAATTAGGGAGATGAAAGGAACTAATTATAATTATAATGTTTATGGTAAGCGGTCATCGACTGGATTTTACTTGCCATTGATTGTATAGCATATAAAATATGATAAACATTACATGGAAAGTAATATACCTGTTTCCGCATCTAACCACATGAAGATTACCGCATCTAAAGACCGTAATTTAAATGAATATTCATTAAATTTTACTCACCAATAACACCTATCAAAGTTTACACGTTGAAACTAACAAAAAAAAACTGACTATGAAACAATAAAAATCAGTAATTGTTAATAAAGATTTGTTTAAATATTAAGAAATTTGTTGATGCTACATCAACCATTTAACACAGATTTTCTTTTATCTCTCACCGTCAACGACGGTAAAAATTCAATTAATACTTCACAAAAGAAACATACATAACTAAAAAAACATAAGTAGTTTGAATATTAAATAAAATTTAGGAAATAAATTTTTCTATGTTCTTTATTAAAAAATTTTGATAGCAAGCTAATATAAAACGATGAGAGAAAAAGATTTCTATTCTGTAAACGCAAGATAATAATTAATAAAAAATTGTTGAAATATTACAAATATTTCGTTTTTACGAAGCATATCTCGAATTTTACTTCTAAACTATAGGACGACTAAACTATAACTGCCTGGAAACGTGTCGACACGTGTCTCGAAGAAAAAAGTAAACATACGTATAGAGATATGATAAAAGCATACTTTGGACATTTCAATCGTTTTGAAAAGGTTGATAACTGTTTCCAAAGTACGTTCTCTTTTTTCGATTGGTCAATCATAAATTTTTCAAACGAATCTATTCCTTTTTATTAAATGAATTTGTGCTTTTTAACATTGTAATTATAAAACGTGATTAATATACAATCGACAAATCAACGAATGTTTACCAAAAATTTCTGTTTAATTTTTTATCTTCGAAGTGAATTCGAATTATCGTCAATTTTTCGAACGAATTTTTTCCTCTGTAAGATCAAATTATAGTTTTTTAATATTTTCGTCTTAAAACTTATGTTAATCGAAAAATCATACTCCATGTTAAAGATTATCTTTTCCCTAATGTCTTCTCAGAAAATCAACAAATGATCGATCTTTCAAACGAGTCTATATATTTCTTTATAAGAAAAACTTATTTTATTTTTATACTTTAACCCTTTGTGGTCCTATGTCGAGTGTGGCTCGACATCGCTTTGTTTTCTGGTGCGTAGTGTATCAAGTTTCAACCGATTATCTTAATCCTTAGTCTAAATAAGATAAGATAAGAGCTACATTGTTGCAAGTCTGAAATTTTCCATGAATCTTAAATTTAAGGGCTTATTTTGGTTTTTTCAAATCCACCGTGACGTACAGTTTAAAGTCCTAACACAACTAGAAAGCGTTTTCAAATCCTACATTTATTTTAAATAATTTTTTTTTTTTGCAGAATATGACTAAACGACAGAATCGACGAACGTACGTGAATGATAATGAATTTTAAGGTGATGATAGTTATTCTTTGTGCGACATAAAAGAACAATTTCAAAAAATTAAACGGTATTATACAATGGTTAATTATAAGCTATAAACAATAAAAAATAATGTTTAAAAAATTTTACAATTTTATTTTATTTTATTTTCTATATTTATTAATTCATAAGTACGTTACGTTTGTAAGGTCATAAATGTTTTCCAAAGTAAACGCTACCAAGCGGATAAGCGATTACCAAAATCTGCACGGACCTGCTAAAACGAAACGGTGAAGAGACCAATGATTATTTAGGAAATTTCCTATTTAATTCTCTATCCTTGACACGAGTTGAATTATGAAAACATTTCTCGAACTGATTTATTCCCCCTCCCTTCCATAAGATAAAGTTCTTTTTATTATACATATTTTATCCTGAAACTTAATCGAAAAATCATTATTAACTGTGTTAAAAAATATCATTTATTCAACGATTTTATTAAAAAAAAAAAAAATCAACAAATGATGAATCTATAATATGTTTCTTTGTATTATATAAATATAGAAATATTTTCCAAAATTAAAAGATTAATCTATAGGTGTCTGTGTTATCCATTATTATTATTATTCTAGAGTATCTATAAAATAGGTATAGATAGATAGAAAGATAGAGAGAAATAGAGACCAAAAAAATGTGTATAGTGTGACGGAAAGGGGAGCGGAAGCATTAGCGAGAGAGAAGTCACGGTTACATGGCCGTGGGCCATAGGCAAACCGAGTGAGAGAACGAACAAGCAGGGTTGCCGGAAGTCGAGTGACCGTAGCGGGGCAGGTGAGCTCGATCCCTTCTTCTCCCCCTCCTTCTCCCCATTCCCCACCCCCTCCTTCTCCTTTCCCTCCTCAACCTCCTTTAAAGGAAATGACGTGTTCCGCGAGCGGCCGTCTCTTTTACGCACGAGGAGTGCCGAGAAAGAAGAGGAACAGAAGAAGGAGAAGAAGAAGGAGAAAGAGAAAGAGGAGGAGGAGGAAGAAGAGTGTGAGAGGGAAAGGGGAGGTTGCTTCGCCTTCTGGCATCGAGAGCAAACGCGAGGACTACGTTCTTCTCACGCTCTCCATCTCCTTCCCTCTGTCGTCCCTCCTTCTCTTTCTCTCTTCCTCTTTCTTTCTTTCTCTTTTTAATATAAACTTACGCATCCCCCATAATTCGTTTTCCTGCTTACGGTGAATCTAGCCTAAAAATTGTGCCTAAAAAGTAGTCTAGCCTCCGGCACATCCATCCTATGATCTTGAAAGTACCTTATATTACTTATACTAGTAGAAGAATTATATTTTTCTATATTCTTCTTTTTCCTCTCATGATTTCTCATGTTCGTAGATTAACGCACGGTTATATTATAAATGCACTAACACCATGGAAATCTCTTTCATCGATCTTGTTTCTATAGGTAGGGGAGGTACTCTTACTTATTCTTCCTTCCTGAGTTACAGTTTACTTATTATTATTATTATTATTATTATTTTGTTCTTTTGATTATCTTTTTTAACATCCTTCCTGTGTATCTGTTGTTTCTCTATTTTTAATTTATTTCTTTTTTGTTTTCATCGAATAAGAAAATAAACGGATCTGGGAATTGACTGAAAAGAGCATTCTCGATCATTGATACAAATACTCATGGTGTAACCGGTTACTGGAGTAGATCAGAACTCTCTTTCTTTTTCTCTTTTTTTTTCTTTTTTTTTTGGTCTTGTCTTACGCAGCGGTAAAAGTTAGCTCACGTTTGGCAATATCGTAGCTGCGGCAACGGAGACGGCGACAGCGGTGAAGGTGGTGATAGTAGTAGTAGTGGTGTAGTGGTCTCTTTTGATGTTGGGTTAGCGGAGACGGCGGATTTATGAATGAGCCTTCGCTACCGGAAACGCGTGCCGCAAGAATTTTCACCTCTCCACGCGTCTCTCGTTAATCAACTTCGTAGTGTGGAAGTATTCGGATAATAAACTCGGTCATTTTCGCACGATTAGTCGAAAAAATAAAAATTTATCTATATTTTATTTATGAATATAAATGTACGCGCGGTTATATGTGTGTATATGTGTATGAAAAGTTGGAGGGGATTCTTCTAACGAGACAAATATCAAAATAAACGCGAATGATAATTTCTCACGGTCCGAGTTCCAGGTGAACCAGATTTGTATGAACTGGTTATTATGAAAGTGACCTGAGTCATACATTCTTTTTAATGGGTTAGATATTTTTCACTTATACCATTTCCATAATTACCGACACATAGAAGAAAACCAGAGATGATGGTACTTATGGATTGTAATCATACGCATCATCCTCGTCGTCCGCTTTTCTCAACGACAGTTGGTATTATATCGTCCGTTCATAATATTCTCTATCGATCTTTCTATCTCCACTATCTTTCTTATTCATCGTTAAATCTATCTTAAGTCGTAACCATTCGCTTCCGCGTCAGGTCTCTTTCCTTTATCGCGCGTACGATTTAATAACCTGCGTCCGTTCGCAACCGGTACTATCTTTTTCTCTCTCTCTTTCTCTCCGGATATAATAAGTAAAAAGAGAAAGAGAAAGAGAAAAGAAATCGAAGAAAAATATTAAAAGACAACCGACGGAATCTCAAGGATAATTACACGTTAACACGAGACGAGGCGCAGATTTATTTTCATTTTTATTTATCCTTATTTCTGCTCTCGCAAAACGATAACGTTCTCGTGTTCGGTAACGAATCATGCAAAAAGTTTCTTCTCTCTCTCTGTCTCTCTCTCTGTCTCTCTCTCTGTCTCTCTCTTTCTCTCTTTCTCTCTCTCTTTGAAGAAGCAAGGTTAAATTATTTACGAAGTTTCTCTAGTACGGTTTGCACACGGGCTTACAAGGACGTCTTAATAAGTAACGCATTAAATTTCAAACGGGCGTATACGGAATAATACGTTTTAATATCTTCCTCGAAGAGAAACGTTTTTTATTCTACATTTATATATAATTGTTTAAATCTATACCTATAATAATATTTCTAATGAAATAAATGAAACGATATAATACGTAATATATAATAAATAAATAAATATATATATATATATATATATATATATATATATATATAAATGTGTGTGTGTGTGTGTATGAGTTTATAAGTGTGTAGTAAATTCTATAGATAAAAAGAATGAAGGACAGTTAAAAAAGAAAGCCATCAATGTGTTTCTCTCTCGTGTGTGAAAGAAATATAAGTACTCTACTACCGACCGCTGACTAAACGCGAGCATGAATGAATCCAAGTAAACGAGCCGCCGCGATTGAAGAAAAGGACGGCCCTGGTTCATTCGGTTAACGTCGGTAACGCTCGGCTACGTTCGTTTCGAGTCGCCGCAATACGTCGCGCGCCTAAGGCTTCTCCACGGGAGAATTCATTCATAAACTGACGAACACTGAGTAACTGAATGATGGTGGGGGATTGCGCGAGTCAAGTGTGCTTCTCCCACTACTTCTCTCTCTCTTCTTCTTCTACTCAATGATGCTCTTCGTCTTATTACTATATATCCTCTTTCGTTCGTATTTCCTAGACTTCTTTGATTTATTATTCACTATAATTCAAATAAATAATTCTCATTGGAATTAACTTAACAAATTATACGAATAAACGATTTAATAATTAATAGAATATTCAATTATCTAAGAAAATTTAAGCATATTGCAGTTAAAATAATCGATAAGCTTAGCGTATCTTTTCAGAGAAAAAAAATAGAGAGTAAAAAAAAAAGGGAAGAAAGAAAAGAAGGAAGGAAGCCTTCCTTTGCTCTTCACGTGTTCTCCCTCGCATATACATCCTTCTCTCTTTTTTCCTCTTATACACGTATGCATAAACGCGTTGTGACATATAAAGCCATAAACGTACACACACATAGGATTCTTCTCTTATCCCTTCGTCGAGGAAGGAGTATATAAGTAAGTACTCCCACCCGAACGTCTTGAACGTCTCTCCTCCTTTCTCCTTCTCCCTCTCAAAATCCTCTCCCCTCTTTGACGGCCAGCTCGCACGCGCGCCGTACGCGCGCGCGTTCTCTCTCTTCTCTCTATCTTCTCGTAGCAGCCACGGTGCTTTTGCTTCGCGAACAACTTCGAGCGTCGCGTCGTCCTCGTCGTCGTTGTTGTCGTCGTTGTCGTTGTTGTCGTCGTCATAGTTGGCGTGGTTTATCTAACTCTTTTATAATAAAAACAACGCAAACGATATTCGCGACGGTCAATTTTTCATTAACATTGACAACAAAAAATTTAAATATCGTGATAAGTATATTGTGATACTGTTTTAGAAAAAAGTAAATAAACTGGAAGAGTATCGTGATGTATTAGTTAGGAAGAATTAAATTCATCGATGACCCTCCCCTTCTCAACCCCTTTACCACAGTGATCGTCATTATCGTTTGTGTAGTAGTATATACTTTGTTCTCGTTGTGTACGTACATACTTTGATGCGCGAGTGCGCGAGTGTGCATGAGAACACCCCCACCCACCCCTTAAATTCCCCTTCTTCCCTTCTTCCCCTACTTTTTCTTCTTCTTCTCCTTCTCCTACGCGGATCGTCACGTTCTTGCCGTATTTTCGGCGGCGATTCATATTTTCGTCCACGCTAGCTCATCTCTCTTTCTCTCTCTCTCTCTCTCTCTCTCATTCTCTCATTTTCTCTTTCTCTCTCTCTTCTTCCTTCTTACTCTTTCTCCCTGGCCTATTGCGCAAGCAGGTAGTCGGAAATAGCACCGTAGCTTCTCGCGGTTATGAATTGATAGCAAACACATGCTGGACACGACGGTGAACTTTTTTCCACCACTACTTTTATCTTTTTCTTCTTTTCGTCATATTGGTCATCGTCGTCATATTGGTCATCGTCGTCATATTCAAAAGTCAGAACACTGTCGAGTTTTTGATGGTGAACAACATCGAACGATGATATTTTTTTCTTCTTCCTTTTCTTAATCTCTTTCAATCCGACTTTTCGTTGTCGAGAATGCGTTATCTGGAGTTTTGTCGTCGTGGTCGTTATCGTGGTGTCATCAAACTGTTCGTCATTGTTTTTGTCGTCGAAGGTGAGTTTTCGCGAAGGAAGGTCTCTTTGCGGGGTGGTCTCTGCTCGCAACGAGTACCGATTGCACAGCACGTGTATCATCATCATCACCATCGTCATCATCATTATCATCACCACCAACAGCATCATTATAATCATCATCAATATTCGGCTGCCTAATGACAGTATCTCGAGGTTCGTGCATGTTCGCCGATTATACAAGGACTACGGCACACATGTACGTGGACTACGCTACTACGGATACATACGTCGGAATGGGAATCAAGGCCATGAAGTCGTATGGCAGGCCGAGAGGTAAATACGTTCTCTATAGATATATATATATATATCTATCTGTAAAATCTTATACTTTTTTACGTAAGTATACGCGCAAGTGAAGTTAAAGTTTTGCAAAGGAAACAAACTGGAATGCGGGGAAGAAGTTATTTCTATGATCGATTGATATAATTGTTCATTACATTATTATATCAATTAAAGATTTTCTTTTTTTTATTTTTCTTTGACTTTTTACTTAACTTGGTTATCTCGTAACACGTTTCGCCCTCTAAAAGTTAACTCTGACTTTGACATTGGATATGCTGCAATCGTTGCTACTTGCTGCGGATTAAACCGACGAGAACGGTAATACGTATGTAAGTATATACATACTTATGTGTATGTATGTATGTGTGTATCTATCTACCTATGTACATATATATGTATATATGTGTGTGTGCGTTTGTGTGTAACGCATAAACGTGATTGCGCGCTGACAGCTCAGCAGAGAGATGTCAATGACGCCTCGCTATTACTACTATTACTACTACTACTATTATTACTATTACTACTACCAACAATTTCCTGTAGCAAAGAGAAAGAAAGAAAAAGAGAGAAAAAGAGAGCAAAAGATCTAGGTGTCTTTTTCTTTTTTTCTTTTTTTCTTTCTTTCTTTCTCTCTCTTATTCTACTCTTCTTCTTCCATAAGTAGAGTATATACCTCTACTCTGTTAAACTCATCCGCGAACTCTCTGAGCTTCCCCAGCACCGATCGAGCGATCGAGCAGTGAAGCTTCCTGCCAACCGGTTTGAGGGAATGGCTCGATCCGTTTTCTTCGTACATAGATATTGCGGTCGAAGACGGAATCCGAGCGGCGCTTCGATCCGCACCGAGAATACATTCCGTTTCTTACGAAACGAACTAAACTTTAACTTTCTTATATATATACATATACATATACATATTACCTTTTTATTTTTATGCAATTTTATAAAATATATTTTTGAATAAAAATAATAAGATAGAAATTATAATTAAAATAATATGTTATCTATAGACGTATACATTAAATAAAATTCCAACAATTGTGTGTATATATATATATATTATACATTCTCGATATAGAAGAAACATACAAAGTAGGAGCGTTAAAGCTTGCTGGCGAAACGATAAACGAGATGCGATTCGTCGTAATCGCATACTTTATCTGGCACGCTGAGAGTAACGGCTAATCAGCCATGGCACGATAATTGGCCTACGGTCCAACAGCAATATCGTTGAGTGAGTGAGAAAGAAAAAGAAAATCAGAAAGAGAGAGGGCGAGAGAGAGAGAGGCTTACTTCGTTGAGTAGACGACGACTAGGACGACGACGACGACGACGACGACGACAAAGATGAACCAACCAATGCACAAGCAAGTTGGGTAGCATAGTTCGTATTGGTAGCAGCAGCACCGTCAGGAAGTCGGCATGCCGTGCACCACTCCATTATCATCGAACACACTCTGTTTCTAAAGCGTATCTCGGCGAAACACGCGGTTTCTTGATAATCACCGACCAACAATGGCGCTACTACTTGTTGCCACTCAACCTTATCGCTACGGCCGACTCCTCCTATCGCCTAAAGCCTCACCCTTCACCCTCTTTTCCTCCTCCTCCTCCTTCTTCTCTCTTTCTCTTTTAATCTATTACCTCGAAGAAAAAGGAGAAAATGTCAATAGGAAAAACTTACTCTTTAATTTAATCAATGTTATTTCTATTCTTCGTATATTTAAATTGTATTATTTATTTAAATTTATTTATATATTTAAATTTATATACCCACTTAAATGTTATACCATTAACGATAACGCTTTACACTTTTGGTTTGATCTTATTTGATGATATTCAGATACAGAATATAGAAAATATATTATTCCTTGTCTTTCGTTATTACAATCTTTATTTTTGTCTTCAAGTTGTAAATTAATATTCAAGAGACACACACTCGTTTAGGCTATTAATTTTATTCAATTATTCACGAGTTTTTTACAAAAAGAAATAATGAGAGTCCTTGTGGATATTTAAGACCTCCTTTGCTCGGTTGCGTTCTTATCTCATGGAAGCATGTGGTTTCTCTTGATAATCGTGAACGTCGTTATCGGCTCGACCTATGGCAAAAACTTCTCTGTTACTTCTTCTTTTTTTTTTTATTCTCCTTTTTCTTTCTCGAAAATTTCTCCTATCTGCCCTTATCCTTAATACGGACAATCTTTGCTGTACCACGTGTATATGAAGATACGTCTACAAATATTTCGTAGATACCTAATCTCTAGGGTTTGTTTTTCTTATAAAATTCAAATATTTGATTATTATTCGTTCGAACTAAAAAAACTATCTTCTATCGAAAAACGTAACTTCGGATGAAATAATTGTTTTTCTTACTTTTTTTTCACATAAAATATCCTCTGCCAGGTTTCATTTTCATTTTATTTGATAAAATAGTTCATTTTATGAATAAATTAATAAATGAATAAAAAATAAAAGAAATTAAATGTGACGATCGTACTGTGTAGAATTCGATCGATTTAGTTGGAGGAATACAAAAGAGGCTATCCATTTGAATTCTGTTTAACGAATGAAGAGGAGCCTTTTACGGTAATCGCCGAACGATGCAACAGGTGTACAAATACGTTCCCTAACAACAACCAGACCTGCTTGTGCAGTGCGGGGTGCAAGGTAGACAGGCGCACAGTAGGGCGCTTTACACCGTGCACGGCTTCTTAATGCACGCAACGAGCTATACTGCTACGAGCGCAAATCGCTCTTTCCAACTGGATCGCTTTTAAAACCTTACTTCGAATTCCTATAACTTGTTCCATCCATCCAGAAAGAAAGAGATAAAGAGAGAGAGAGAGAGAGAGAGAGAAAGAAAGAGAAAGAGAACTCTGCATAAATGGATACAGTAAATTACCTTTAAACTATGTGGCTAATGTTTGAAATTATTTTCTTAGAAAAATATTTTCTTTGGTTTTTTTTTCTCTATTAATAATTTTTAATCATTTTAATATAGTACCTATAAAAAATATTGTAATATTTTTTCTATATTTTTAATACTAAACGTACAGTGACCGGTCAAATGGACCGTTTATACAGGGTTGGTCACCACATTTTACCACCTTGATTTACGTTTTTATTATTACGCGTAGCAGACAATGTTTCACATGGAGTTGAATGGCTTTAAAAGGGGCTCATACTGATTGTACTTTTTTTTTTTTAGGTGGACGTGTCAAGGACATATGAAGGTCATTAATGTTTTTTTAAATGGAATCATATATTTTTTATTGCATCAT
>NW_015148973.1:5095999-5143590 GCF_001465965.1 Polistes dominula | reverse complement strand
AAAGGTTCAAGAACTGACCGCAAATCACTGTTATAAACATTTAGAATTTTGTAATTGGGCTCTCACTCAAAGAGACAACTTTTTCATTTTCCGACTAGGTCACCAGATCTAACGCCACTCGACTTTTTCTTATGGGGTTACTTAAAAAATAAAGTTTACGCTGAGCCTCCGACTACAATGGCCAATATAAGGGATTGCATCAATGAATGCAAGGAAATAACATAAGATACATTAAGAAACGTTAATGAGTCATTAATTTCTTGATTCAGAAAGTGTTCTGATGCAAATGGTCGCCATATTGAATTTTTTTTGTAAATAGACAAAAATTAAAATATCTCCTAAAGTAATAATTTTTTTACATAAATAGGTTAATACTTTTTTGTAAATAATATGAAAGAGCATCAGATGATGCAATAAAAAATATATGATTCCATTTAAAAAAACATTAATGACCTTCATATGTCCTTGACACGTCCACCTAAAAAAAAAAAAGTACAATCAGTATGAGCCCCTTTTAAAGCCATTCAACTCCATGTGAAACATTGTCTGCTACGCGTAATAATAAAAACGTAAATCAAGGTGGTAAAATGTGGTGACCAACCCTGTATAATTTTTGGTAGAATTTTTTTTATAAAATACAATGCTATTTGGTATATCCAAAGTTCTTATTGCATAAATGGTATATTTTTTGTTATACATGCAACATAAAATATATATGGCTTTTTAAATACACGGTTTGGTTATTTGATTCTCCGTGGTAGGAATAAATATACATAAAGTTCATTACGTTTATTGTTAAATATGTAGACATGTGTATGAGTTGTTCACAGGTCAGAAGAATTCACTTCATTTATAAAAATGAATGCCATAATATAGAAAATAAATTTCTTTAATTATCCCTTTGACTGTTAAAGGCGTATATATACGCTTTTACAAGTCCATCTATATATACGAAAGGCGTATATATACGCTCTCACAAATCCATTAATATATACGAAAGGTATAAATATACGCCCTCTGTATTTTTTCACAATGATACTTTTATTGCTGTTTTACCGATTAATTTAAGATGGAATTTATTGTGCTATGTAACATAACCCTCCATAGTAACATAGTAACTAAATATTGGCAATTATTTTAATATCGTTTAGTCAATTGCTTTCATATTTGACTGCTCTTTTATTTTTAGGTTAAAATTATTAAAATATCATGTTAAAGTTGTCATATTTTGTGTTACATTATAAATTTTGTATTTTTTCCTTTACATTTAAATTACCGATTATTATTGAAGGAATGCACAAAATAAATTAAGTAAATTAAAATAGCTTAAAGAATTATTAAGATAAATAACAAAAATTGATATTTTTATTTTATTTGCCATTATTATTTTTTAAACCCTAAGAATGGTATCAAATTTCCTGGTACTGTTTTGGTCAGTAATCAGTGGAAAAACAGTCGCAGCGACTGACATGCGAAAATCGCGCCGCGCCATTCATATTAATAGATTTGTTCGAGAGCGCGCCGCAGTCAAAAAATATTTAAAAATATTATATTTGAAAATATTTTCCTTTAAAAATATCTTTTTTTGATTTGTTAAATGAATTTTAATTATTTTAATATTTGTCGTGTAGAAGATATGTTAATATTTTTTGAATACATAGACGTGTAGATGAATTATTCACGGTTCAAAAGAAATTACTCAACTTTAAGAATTTTACGCAATTTTAATACTAAAGCATAAAATAAAATTTATTTTTTTTAAATATTTAAACTAAATGTCGCAAAATAATTTATGATAATATATAAAATTGTTCTCGACCCTTTTATCTAGTGAAATTAATCGATTTAGCAAATAATCGGCTCATCGTGTAAATGTAGATACCTACACAACTTAAAAAGGATTTGAATAATAAAATAAATTTGACAAAAAGGAGAAGAAGAAGAAAAAAATGTTGGATCCGAATTAAGAAACATTTTGGAGATATTTAGGTGCAAGACTGTTAGCTAGTTCGCGACAGCTGCAGTAGGGTTCGTTTGGCTGCTGAGTTTAAAGAAGGAGAAGGAGAAGACGAAGACGAAAAAGAAGAGAAAGATATATAAGAGGTAAAGGAAAGAGAAAAAGAAAGAGAAAGAGAAAGAGAGAGAGAAAAGACGATAGTGGCACGTGTCCTACGTCCGTTATAAGCTTGTCGAGGGGTAGGAACCCACTTAAACTGCTGAAAGAAAATGAGCGGTGCGCCCTTGGCTGACACTAACGATGCGGTTATTCTTTCCGTTGTCTTATCCGCCAATGAGATTAGTTACAAAGTACTATACCTTGTTATAGTATGTATATCAGTCAATTTATGCGAAACTTCGAACAATTTACTTTGCAAATGATATTTTTTTATAATGTTCATGATATTTTGTAGAAAAAGTGCAATAGAATAACATTTAATATAAATAAACGAATAAGGACGTGAAGGAAAAAAATAAAAAAATACATTTACATATATTATAATTATAATTATTGTTATTGAATGAACGTCAAATAAAAAGCTAATGTTTATTGCATTAAATCTCATGTAATAAACATTAGCATTTTAAAAGGATCCTTTCGTCGGGTCTGTTATTTATCGTTCGTCAGTATACTCGTCTTTATACTTTAAGATTAATTAGTAATTACAATGACTTCGAAGGGATCTTAAACCCTTTTTCTATTAAAAGCATTTACAAAACAAAAAGAGAAAAGAAATAAATAAAAGTCAATTTCGTGGAAAGAAGTAAAGGGACTTTTTTTTTTATAGGAATTTATATAAAACCAGGTTGGAATCGTCTATAAATGGTTTTTTTAAGCGAATTAAGGTTATCGTTTAAGGGGGAATACTTATCTACCGGTATAATTAGTATGTAATATGTATTTTTAAGCTCTATGGGTGTGTGCGTATACGTATGCGTTATACGCGTGTACGCAAACATAAAAGAGCCACAAATAACGCGAAGTTATGGAAATTTATGTTGAACGAGAAAGTAAGTTGGTGGTGGTGGTGGTGGCGGTGATACTGAGGAGGGGGTCAGGTGTCGACCAGGTCAAAAGTCAGATTCGAAAGGGATTGCATTACCATTTTGATTCAAACGATAGTTCAAAGCACCTTCGATGAGTTGACGACATTGGTGTTTTTTTTTCTTCTTCTTCTTCATTAGCTCTTTTTTTACTCTCATTAAACAAAATCTATTGGAGACGTTTTGTAATGCATAAAAAAGCAGCTGGTTTATATTTTACGAATCTTAACGTCGAATTCAAGAACATAAATTCGATGGTTTTATCGAATTTTTGTTATCCAATTTGACAATTTATTTGTGAAATAAATATTATAATATTAAAATAATAATAATAATTAATATAATAATCACAAAAAACACGAAAGAAGTTATGAAAAATATTGTATGATAATCACGAGTAACTATATTTATTATTATTATGATTATGACGATGATGATGATGATGATGATGATGATGATGATGATGCTGATGATGATGATGATGATGATGATGATGAAGATGATGATTATTATTTGAAGAACGTTCAAAAGAAATTCAAAGACGTGACATAACGAATGTGAACGTAATCGAAATAAAAAAAAAAAATGTATACATATATATATTGTCTTTTGAGAAGAGAATTGCACGAGCCGATAAAATACGTTCCTTAAATGGTGCGGTTTTGCGCGCGCGTTAATATTATAGAGACTTAGTTTGTAAATATATGTGTACATGTGAGTGTTCGTCGTCGTATTCTCGTCGTCGTTGTCTTCGTGGACGACGGCTACGCATGATTGACCACATGAGCGGTCGCGTAGCGCATGTTTAATGAACTTTTGCCACCGTGATTCTTTTGACGAAACGTGCTTTTGTAAATAACCTAATTTCAATTCTTCTATTTTTTGTAATATTTTTTTCCTATTTTTTTTTCTTTTCAACTTCACGTCTTTATTTTATATCTTCGTTTTTTTATATTATTATTATTTTCCTCTTTTCTCTTCATATATACGTACACTTTTTATATTATTTTAATTCTATTCACGACTATCTTGATTTTTATAAATTAAATATTTGTGTGTGCGCGCGCGCGCGTGTGTGTGTGTGTATGTTTTATTTTTTTTAATTTAAAAAATATAAGATAATAAAATGTAAGTCAAGTGTTAAAATCGTTTTAACGTAATTCCTCTAATATACTTGTGTGTTTAATATCAAATGCTCTCTGTTCTTATAATAAAATTTCACACGCACGTGGTATTCACATGTACACATTATACGTATGCATTTTATAAGAAAGGCCAAGTATCGTCGTAAGACACATGAAATTGACAGGTATATATGCCATAAGGTGCCACGCCATTTGCCATGGTGCGTATGGCGCATAGAGTGCTGTTCGAGAATATATACACATAGATACACAGAAGAAAATAAGAAGAAGAGAAGAAGAGGAGAAGAAGAAGAAGAAGAAGAAGAAGAAAAGTAGAAGTAAAAGAAGAAGAAGAGAGAGAGAAAGAGAAATACGCACCTGCACCTGCCTTTGCCAGTTGTATCCCTCTTTTACGACGATGCTATCTAGGATGGTGCTCCTGGCCGTTGGCACTGACGCCACACCGCTACGACACCTGACGCACGTGTACACATACATTCCCACGTATACGCAAATGCATACATATATGAATATATTTATATATATGCTAGTAGCAAGAAATACTTATATACACCTACACATACACAATTACTTTGGCCTCGTCTCTTTGACTTCGTGTATATGCATTCGCGAGAAATACCATTAACTTGCCCTCTCGTGCTTGAAAGAGAGTCTTCTCTTTCTCTAACCATGACGCCGTTCACCATGATTCTCACTTTCCATAGGAAACTATTTGCAAAAATATCACTACTATTTCTTAACTATATGTTTCTTTGTACAATGACATGCGATTTTTATTACGTAAGATAATAATTATTCACAACAAATCATTTTTATTTTTTATTTTTTTTTTTCAATTATTTCAAATACATTGATTATGAAAATGGTTCCAATGTCTTTTATATGTATATTTTATAATGCGAAATAGAATCTTTTATCTTTTATGTAATCTTGACAGTTGTAAGAATATAAATTATTGAATTATTTGTATTTTTGTTACAGATATACCGGCACAAGTGCCGCCATTAACGCCTGGGACCAACAAAAAAATGACAGAGGCCCTAGAGGCCTCATTTGCTTCTTGGGAGAAAGAAAGAGTACGTCTAAATATAACTAAAGGTTAGTCTACATTTCTCCTTCTATCTTAAAATACGAATAAATACTAAAATTAAAGTAAAATGAATCCACAAAACACTACACACACAAAACAAACACACACACACAGAGATACACATACATTCATATAAATATCAAATTGTTATTATTAAATATGAAGAAGAGCGTGACTAATGAATTTGAATCCAATAACTGTATTCTTTATTTTCGTTGTTCTCGTTCGATCGTTTGACTTGATATTCCATTCGTTGAACAATAAAAATCAAAAAGAAAGAAAGAAAAATAAAATAAAAGAACGAAAAATCACGAAAGTGATGGATACGCGCGAAAGAATTCTACTACATTTGCATTGACTTGTATTATTGTATATAGGTAAAACATACATATATAAAGTGTCCTGGCTTTGTGATATGTGTATGTACGTGTGTGCGTATGTGTGTGTATATGTTTGTATTTGTGTAATACGTTATACTACTGGTTGAGATCGCGTGCGACGCCCGCACTTAGGCACGATGTAATGTGATGTGCGACGAGCCGACGATGTGCAGGAATTGTGAATGTGATGTTGATGGTTCTCTGATGGGGAGCCGATGCCACACATCCGGTATGCGCATTCAGAACCACGCGGGTGTGACGTTACTTCCGGTCTACATGCCCCGAGTTCGTACCCTCGGGCCAGCAGATCACTTCCATGGTCTGACCTCCGTGAACCAACGATTGCCATTTCAAGCTTAAACCTTGTCTGTCTAAATTTTTCTCTCTATTCTTCAATCTCTTTTTGTTTTGCTCTTCGTTCATTTGGTCATAGAGCTTAATATCGATTCTAGGATAAATAAAAACTTCTTAAACACGTATTTTTTTCAATAATCTTACAATGTATTTAAGGAAATAAATAAATGTGTCCTTAAGAGTAAAATTAATTTTTAAAAATAATTTAGATATATTTTATACTCATCTTCTTGAATTCTTCAATCCTCTGTAATGTTGATTTGATGAGGAATAAAAAAAAAAGGAAAAGAATTAATTTACAAAGTATCTGGAATAAAAATAATCGATTTAATTAATTCAATTGAGAATATTCGATTAATTCAAAATTCACCTTTTTGAATAAATCAATTATTACGATTGAGAGAAAAGAAAGAGAAATTAAAAGATTATCAAATTCAACATATGTAAAATTTCAATATGTCAATTCATCCACATGTTTCAATAATTTAAATATTCTATAACACTGGTTTCAATATTATTTTCAATTTCATCATTTCTGATGTATACACACTCTTTTTGAAATACTTTAGGAAAGGAGTGTTACTATGTTAGAGGTAAAGTAAGTTTGTACAACAGGTATATACAAAAGTTCCGATCCACCTGCGTGAACCTTCCTAAATCAACTAACCGAGATCATATGTGTATGCAGTCCTGTCTTTTTGAAAAAGTTTCATTTTTACAAATCTTTCCCTTTGATTTTTATGTACATTTGTATGTGTATGTTGATTATTGTTTTGTTTGAGTATCTAATAAGAACGTGATATATTTTTATTATCGGTTATTGTACTTTCTAATAATCATTACATCGTCGTTATTATTATTATTATTATTATTATTATTTCGTTATTTATATACTTCTTACTGTGTAAAATAATCGTTCATAAATGATAGACATTTCGATTTATAGAATAATCGTAATACATATTGTATACTTATTTTTTTTATAGTTTTATATCAATAATGTATTTTATTACAATAAATGTTCGAATGTTTCTTCATTTCATTCTAAACAAATAGATGCGCACATTCTATTGCGCTCTTTTACATTTTTCATTACATTTTTTAATTGATTTGAATTGATATTGGAACAATACATTGCTATACGCTCTTTACATAACTTCAAATTTCTCGTAAACTATTGACATTTCGTCAAATGATCTTCACGTAATACTTTTTTACGCAGAATAAAAAAAGGATTCGAATAGTGTAAAAAAAATATAAAGTTCCATTTAAAAGAAAAGTGCAACTGCATCTAGCGGGTGCATCGATGCATTTTCAAAAAAAGTAAGGTCATAGAAAGTTGACATTTGTTGTGCCATATAACTTTTTCCTTTATGATTTTTTTCTATTGTTACTTAAAAAAAAGTTATTACCCGTATATACGTTCCAAGAATCACACTGTATACTTTATTTTAAATAAAATTAAAAATATATAAAAAAAATTTAAATTTTATAAATTTTGAATATCGGTACCAAAATGACGTTGATTCGGAACACAAAATACAATAGAAATCTAATAATATTAATCAAATTCTTCAAATGACCTATCATTACGAACCAATAAAACAGTATAATCAAACGATTTAAAAAATAAATATTATCGATAATGTGTTTGTATAAAAACGTTCGAAAATTCTTATTAACGATAAACAGATTTTGCTCGTTGAAAGTCGATGTTGGACTGAGGAGTAAAGAAGAAGAAAAAGAAGAAGTGTAAGAGAAAAAGCGAGAGTAAAAGAGAAAGATAAAGAGAGAGAGAGAGAGAGAGAAAGAGAAAGAAGGACGAACACAGAGTCTGTTAACAATACTGACAAGGAATAAGTTATGTAAACATCGACACGATCCTCAAACATAGTCGGTCGCTTTGATGACGGTGTGCCGTTAGACACGCTCGCCTTGCTCTTTACTCACCTTTTCTATATTTATATATTATTATCATCCCACGTCTTTTTCTCTTTCTTTCTTTCTCTCTCTCTCTCTCTTTTACACACTTTTTCCCTCTTCTGATGCGCGAAAGTATCTCATCGTTTTCTACGAATCATTCCGTCTCTTTTTCTCAACCGATCGTCGGCTTCCATTCATAAAAAGATCTTGGTTCTCTCATCACGTATCCCAAGAAAGGCTAGAAAGAGACAAACATATGTGTAAGTATGTATTTCGATCGATGCCAAGATTTCGATCGTTATATACAAACTTAGAAAGAGAGAGAGAGCAAGATGAATGTGAATTTTGTTCGGTTCTTTTCTTCTTTATTTCTTTTTTCTTTTCTTACCTGCCTCGTTTTTCGCCTCGACTTTGTTTAACTCTTCTGAATGTTTACCTTCACACCTTCTCCTTTTAAAAAGAAAGAGAAAGAGAGAGAACGTCTTCATTTTCCTTGTTCTTTTTTTCCTTTTTTCTTTTTCTTTCTTTCTTTTTTAATTTTAACGTCGTTCTGTTAAACGATCATCATATTGTGCTAAACGATCTCTTAACGAAGCCTATTGCTATTTCATTTGAAATGCACACGTCAATGTGTTTGCGTTTTCAAAACTAATGAATTGTCAATAAATTATGCGTTATGAGTTGGTTGATCATGAATTTCGAATATTTTTTTTTTTAACGTTTTCGTGCTTTTTTCATGATTGTTGATTAAAAATAATGAAAGGGTGGGGCGATATAAGGGAAGTAAAAAGAAAAAGAACGTCAGTTGTTCGAAAGACGTCAGAAAGGAGAACGTCAACCTGTAGAGAGAGGGTGTTTCGTCTCGCCGACATCATCATTTCTGTTTGCATTATGAGCCGAACTGTACTTTTACGTAGAAAGATACCGCGAAACAATGCAAGACGCGCGTGCAAATATGGGCGCGCACTTCAAATGGGACATTCCAATGTTTCTCGGTATTCCTTCTACCCAAAGAGAACTCTATATGGATTCGGACGATAGCCTCTAGGTTCCTTTGCATTTTTTTTAACTATTAAATTTATTATCAATACGTTTCTTTGTATTTTTTTTCTACTATTAAATTTATTATCGATACATTTCATTAATCATCAATGATATTAATTTAATATGTTTTTTTTTGTTCCACAACCCAATCATTTAAAAATAATTTTTAACTTGAAATTGACTCATAGTGTTTAAATCTAACCCAAAATTTTCAAGAAAGAGCAAGCGAAAGATCTAAAATATTTCGATCAACTGTAATATCTTTTCAAATATATAATATTGTTAATAAACAATCATGGAGTAGTTTGAAAATGTCTAATTAATTTAAAATTTGTAATCAAGTTCTTGTGGCTTTAAAATTTAACAAAAATTACCGTTAAAAAATATCTCTTGTAAGGGTAATTAGTAATAAAAATCATTTAGGAACCATTTCCGATCCACTCAAAGAGTTTTGTTTAACTCTGTATTTTATGTTCATTGTAAAAAATTACAAATTTCTAAAAAAAAAAACGTGTATACAATATTATTGTTGTCCCATTTAATCGCAGGAAGTTTAAGTGGTATCCAAGATAACGTATTAGTTGGTATCTTATTTAATGAGATAATCTCGTATAATGTTTTTTTCAGACCCAAGGCAATGGTCGGAAGCAGCTGTCGCCCACTGGTTGCATTGGGCTATCCGTGAATTTTCGTTCGAGGGTGTGGCCATGCAACCCTGGCAGCACATGACCGGAAAACAGATTTGCGCTATGGGAAAGGAATCCTTTTTAGCACGTGCCCCAGCCTTCATGGGTGACATTTTATGGGAACACCTTGAAATGCTGCAAAAAGGTACACGTAACTTTTATACCTCATTCTAATTCTTATTCTTCTTTTCGTTTTTTTTCCTATGAGGATACACTTGCATCTACTTTTTTTCTGAAACTATTTTTGAATCTACGAAGAAGTTAATCAATGTACGAGGGCATATATATATATATATATATATATATATATATATAACTCCCACTAAAAGGGTGAAAACGTCGGTAGAAAAAAAAATCAAAATCTATGGGATGAAGATAAATCGTTATAGCACCTTAGCACCTGTTTTTCCGATCTTCTTTTTTTACAATAGATCCAACGTGACGACAAAGAAACTATTCAATGTACCAGCAATGTCGATCATTGACAAACTTCTTCGTAAACTCATAACTTCCACGAAATGTATGAAAACGCGTTTAAAAAAATAAATAGAAAAATATCTAGAAAAACGTATACATATTCACTCAAACATATGTGTGTGTGTGTGTATGTGTTTCAATACACGATAGATGGTTAGATGCAGGAGTAACAGGAGCAGGATCGGTAAAAACAGATCGAATTTCCGTAAAATCGCAATATCACGGCAGGTACGCGGACAAAGGACAATGACGAAGGGGAAGTACTACTTCCCCCCTTCTCCCTCTCCCTCCTGCTTCTACTCCTCCTCCTCCTCTTCATTCTCCTATGTACATTGAATCGACGTTCAGAGTTTTTATTCGAATGAAGGATAGAATGGGGAAGGAAGAAAGAATTACGAGACGAAAATGAAGAAGTAGAAGAAGAAGGGAAAAAATAAAAAGGAAAAAAAAGAGTGTATGTATGTGAGAGAGAAAGAGAGAGAGAGAGAGAGAGAGAAAAGTTTTTCGGTATAGAAATTCTTATTCCGGATATCCTGCAACCAACAGAATAGCCCCGTGCCAATGTCTCGGCCACTTAGGTGCTTTTACAAGCCAGCAATTGAATACCCAAAGGATCCACTCGAGTTTCGATCTCTCGAGATCTATCGTTATCCGGTGATAGTAAACGAAAATATGAATGAGAATGTTTTGTATTAGAAAATAAAAGATTTGTCTTTTAGCATTTATTTTTATTATACCTCTATCGATCGTTTGTTTTATTTATTTGCTGACTCGTAGTTACTAACATTTAATAATAATAATATTATTTTCAATCAAATGATTTATTATTCTTTACTGAGTTCCATGTATTTGTCGTATTGAAAATATAGATAGAAAAAAATGAAAAAAAGAGATAAGAGAAGGAGAGAATGAAATCGAATCGAAAGGAGGACAGGAAGCGTAGCTTCATCCATGATTTAACTTCCATCCAGTAAAGTCCCATACTTCCTTATCGATTATTCGACTTTTTCTATTCGTCATGCTAGAAAATTTACGTACTGCCTGTCTGTCATCCTTCTTTATCTTTCATTGCTTTTATTATTTGTTTTTTTTTTAATTTAACGTTTTGAGCTTTAACAAAAAATCTTGTATTTTTGTGTTTAATCATAAAATAAATTATTTCTATGTTAGACTCAACATTTTTCAACCCATCCATGTATTTCATGTTAAATATGACAAAATCAAATAAATAATAATAATATTAAATAAATTATAGAATCAGTATGTTGACAATTTTGTTAAATAATCTACTGTCTTAATTACCGTCTTAATACGTCTTAAACTGTCTTAATATATAAATATATATATATATAATATATATATTATATATATATATATATATAAAATTTGTTTAAAAATCAAACGTCATACATAATAAACATGATGATATTATGTTAAGAAAATTTCATTCATAGTCGAGTATATGTAATAATATTCTCATGCGTGTATTACGTTAATCATCATCATCATCATTATCACCTTCCACGATCATTTTAGATTCCCGCAAATGATCTATATGACTATGGATGTAATAAAGTGTTTATTCTAGAACATTATTATCCATAAAACATATATATGTATTTGCACACTACCATGACATACACCCGGGGAGCGTGGGTAATCGCTTTGATTCCATGAACGAGAACGGATATTAGGAAACCCGTTGTGTTGCAAAGTGAAAATAACAAATAAAAAAATAAAGAAAAAAGTAGAAACTGAAAAGCTGTATCCTCCTCTTATTTTTAAGCAAGCAAACAAGCAAGCACGATCGAGTCACGGTGAAACTTGCTGTTTGCTGCTGTTCCTCGCTGACCGAAGCAATCTGCGATCATCGCTGTTGTGTTATTGTTACCTCGCTTTCCTTCAATTTGTCCTGTTGTTACTGCAAACTTTTGCGAAATTACACCCCCCCCCCCAACTAGAAGATTCTTTACTTTTGGAAAATAGAAATATGTTTAGGTTGTAATATATAATATATGTTTCTCTGTTTAATTAAAAAATATAAAACAGAAAAAAAAAGATTTCTTTCCAAATAATATTTGTTGCAATTTAAATATGTGCGTATACAATTTCAGGCCTATAAGATCTATCATCTTCTTTTCGTTTGGTTATTTTGTATTTCTTTTTTCCTCCATGATGTTCAGATTTTACAAGCTTGATAATTAATCTTTTTCTATTTCAAGCATGTATTACGCTAAAAAATATATATAAGTATATTTATATGTAAATCCCTGTATCTTCTTTCTTATGATGTTCACATTTAGAAAAATTGATTTTTTAAATAATAACAACGATCGTGGAACGTTTTACAAACTGAACAATTAATCTTTTTCTATTTAAAGCATATACTGTACTGAAAAAATATATATATATTCATATATACGTATGAATGTATATATATAATATATATATATATATACATATTTGTTCACATCACAACAAAGCAACGTTTTCCAAGCAGGATAATTAATCGTTCCTTCTATCTCGAGCATGCTCCATTTTGTGGTCACCAATTGCGTCGCATTTATAACGCTATCATACTAAGATAAAAGTTCGTTTCTCGTTCTCGTTGACTTTCGTCCGACATTCTTCTCTCTTTCATCGAATAAATTAAAAAGACAAATTTTTTGTTAGACTTGTTTTAATTCTTCATATACTAATCGATGATCATTCTCATAAAAAATATATAATCTTACACGATTAGGGATATCTATGAAGAGTATAAAAAAAAAATGCTGAAAATAGAATACCTTCGTAAGTTTGAATGCCTTGAACTTGTGAATACCCTTCGGGATTCATTGGTTTGACGACGTGTTAAATTTTAAATTTAGATGTCGATACTGAGAAGGCCTCATTGGAGAATACTGCAACTAGCAACTTGTACGAGAGCGTATGCGTACCAGATTTAGGTGATTTTTTGGGATACCAAGATTCGTCTGGTCATCAGGATCACAAAAGTCCAGCTACGACACCAACAAGTTCTAACAGCACTAACTCGTCCGGCCAAACGCACGGTCCTACCACTCAAACAACAACCCCTACGCAACAACAGCCATCGTCCGGCGCAGTTTCTTTGGCCTCAAGACAATATCATAACGACGGTAAGTCGTTAGTTTTTTTTCCTATGTATAGAAAAAAAAATGCGTATTCTCATATTATTTATCTACATGTGTCAACGATGATAAATCGATTAGTCAAATGTGAATGATCTTCTCATGGAAATATTTCTAAACGATTATTAGAATTTTTTCCCGCTTTTCGATTCTTTTCTTTTTTTTTTTTTCTTTAATCGACCAGTCGGACGAAGGATGATGAATGAACGAAACGTTTTCCATTTATTCCTGACAGAATTAACTCTCGCAAATTTAAGAACGATGTTGCTGCCATGTTACGTCAGGCTAAGTGATAGGATCTCTCATTAGCATCGTCTACCGTCACTCACGCCTTCTTATTCTTCTTCTTATTATTCTTTTTCTCCTTATTTCGCAGATAGTATTGCACATATGCTATCAAGTTTGAAGAAATAACTCTCATTTTCATTCTTTCATTCGATCAAAATGACAATTTCGTTTTTGTGATTCTTCCATAAATTGGATTTCTAAATGTATATAAATTTTATTAAAAGATACATTTATAATTAAATCATATAAAATTTATTTTTTTATTTGTAACGTAACAATTAATAACAAATGTAATAAAAAATAATGAAATATGGATACGTTTAGGGAATAAAAACGGTGGTAAAATTGTAAATGATGTTTTATCAATGAAAAGAATTAAAAGGGAAAAAGAAAAGAGGAAAATAGTATCGAAGAGAGAGAGAGAGAGAGAGAGAGAGACGGAAGTCGAACGAAATAGAATGGAATAGCACGGAATGATGGAGAAGATTATAAAGCGAGTCTCTTCTACGCTAGCAGGCCAACAATTATCTAGTCTCTGGTCTAGGGGGGCCTTACGTCATTGCAACAGTGACCGTGGCTGAACGAGGGAAAGTCTGAGCGTGCGAGTAGCCCTCCTCCACCTTCTTCTCCTCATCACCCTCACCCTCATCTTCTTCCTCCTCCTCCTCCTCCTCTTGCTCCTCATTCTCTTTCCTCCCACACTGCTCGTTCACTCTTTGTACGCTTCACCGCGGACGATGAAGAAGACGATTCGCGAGTTACTCTCCAAACAACATACTTTGTTTCAACCCAACGCGATGATTTCTCATTCTTTCGGAAAGATTATGGTCTTTTATTTATATGTATATATATACATATAGTTAAGTATCTAACAGGTGGTTGGAAAACAAATATTATGTAATATCGCGATAAAGAAACAAGAAGAAGAATAAAGGAAACAAAAAAATATACGCAACTAGTGAAATAAGAGGAAAATTAAAGCTACGCAAAAAAATGGTTTCTGTCTGAAATCATTGTAGATATTAAATAGAAGTTAAAATGTATATACGTACATGAATGGAATTTTTAATCGATCGGATATGATCATAGATTGTTAATGAATAAAAGAAAGAAAACTTGCATATATATATACATAGAGAGAGAGAGAGAGAGAGAGAGAGAGAGAGAGAGAGAGAGAGAGAGAAAGAAATGTTTTCTCGTTAAATAATTGATACTAATTCAAGTTAAATGCATGGCGTGATTAGAATCCTAATATCGAATCGGATTATTATTATTATTATTATTATTGTTATTATTTTAGTATCTAATTAATAATTGAATATTTCAATGATTTATCGTCGAACGATTTCATGGCCGTTCAATAAGATAATCGAGTTAAAAAGAACACCAAAGATTGCTGTTACTCCTTCTATTAGTGGTGAGAAAGAAAATAAAATATTATTAGAGAGAGAGAGAGAGAGAGAGAGAGAGAGAGAAAGAGAAAGAGAAAGAGAGAAAAAGAGAGAATGATCAGAATGCTGTGTAGCCCATCGTGGTTAGTTAAAACGCGGTGGTTGCTTAACAAATAATCATTGTACTCGTCGGTACGATTGACTAAGCTTTCCCATAAAGGTACCAATGGCGTCACAATAATACGTCGATCCTTTTTTGGTTAGCGGGACCGACGTCGCGCTTTTAGAGCCTAAAGCAATGGTTTTCAAAGTGATACATCAATATATTATTGATTACAAAAATTCAATAATTAACTTCTCTCTCCAAAAAAAATAATAGAAAAAATCATCATGAAAGTGTAATTCAAATAATCGATCATTTTCATAAAATAATTCTAAACTGTAAAATCAATTCGAGCCGTTGTTTCAAATTAAAAGGAAATAAATTATTGGTGCGCGCGATTATGTTTATATATAAAAAATTAATGGTATAAGGATGGGAAGAAGGGTGGGTTATTTTAGTTATAAAAGTTTGAAAACCACTGGCATAGGGGCCACTAAAGGAATCGATTTTGCACGCACACGATACAGTAAGAAAGAATCGTCCTTTGTGCTGTCGCGTCTCCGAATGCCAGCAAGTTTTAATTTATACATACGATATATACAGGGTTGCTTACGAGCACGCGTTAGTTTTCTTATATGTTTGTATGTGTGTATGCATGTGTATGCGTGTGGTGTATGTATATGTTTACGTATGCGTATGATCGTTTGTGGGTCCGTGCACGTGCGACGCGACGCATGTACGTGACGCGAAGCAACGAACGTTTCTCGTCGTCGTCGTCGTCGTCGTTGTCGTCTTAGTGTAGTAGTCGTCGTAATCGTCATCGTCTTAGAAACAAGCTTCGAGTTCTCAGTTCTCTTCGATATAAAAAAATTTTCTAAATCTTTATCTTCCGTTATTATTATTTTTCTATTTCTAAGAAACTGTTCGTCCAATTTAACAATAAATATCAACTTTGAATAATTTAATATATATTATTATATATACATATATATATTAATTATTAAGTAATTTCAAATGTTATCAAACAAATCGTCTAATTGTTCTTGCACTTTTTATATAAAAATTAATTATACCTATATTAATATAATCATATACATTATTAATATATTAGTATTAGTTAATATAATTTTATATAAATAGATTGCATTATATACATAAAATTATTTTTTTGTATATATATAAATATTATTAATTCTTATACAAATATTATAAACAAATTTGATATATCAAGAGTAAAATAACGAATTTTTCTCAGAATATTTTGTTCTCGCTAGAAAGAGAGAGCGCGAGCGTCTCTGTTCTGCTGTGCATGTGTATGTTTGTATATATGTATGTGTATATGTGTGTATGAGAAAAAGAGAGAGAGAAAAAGGGGAAAGAAAGAAAGAAAGAAAGAATCGAAGATAGAAAAAGGTTTTCTATCAAACGTAAGACGTGAGCCAAAAGGTGTAGGGATAGGAAAAGGGACGACGGGGTAGTTGGCGCAGGTTGTATTCATTCGTTCGTTCATTCATACTTCGTACTACAAAGGCTCGAGCTCATTCAGTACTCACGACACGCACACTCACATATCTCTCTCTGTCTGTCTCTCTCTCTCTCTCTCTCTCTCTCTCTCTCTCTCTCTCTCTCTATTTCTATATATGTATTTATTCTTTCCGTCCCTTTTCTTTTTCCTGTGCGTGTTCTTCTCTTCGATATATTCGCTTTCTCTTTTACTCATTCTCGACGTCTTCCTTCATTTTAATCTCTCTCTTTCTCTTTCTTTCTTATCCACGTATCTATATCATCAATGTAGTACATATAACACACCAACACATACAAATATATATATATATATATATATATATATATATATATATATGTAAGAAGTAAAAGAAGAGGTAAAACGGGATTGGTTTGCGAACGAATAAGTAAGGCGGGCTGAAGAACTACGAAAAAGGAGGGTAAAATGTAAGCTCACATTACGACCGGAAGTCGTAGTAGAAGGGAGGCAAAGGGAGGAGCAGTCCTACCCCAATATATTCTTCTAAAGAGCGAGATAGTTTTATAATGTCCTCGAGTGCTCCTCCCTTAATGCATCCCAAAATGCATCCCCCTCTCTCCTTTTTTTTCATTTTCTTCTGGCGTATAGCAAAGGTATTGTTGCTCATTTCTAAAGGGAACAGGGAATCGTCGAGACGCCTAAAACGTATTGAAACTAGCTTAGAATAGAGAAGTGGCTACCGAATCTTCGTTCGTTTTATGTCCAACTCGTGCTGAAAATATGTACTCTCCAATCTCTCTTTTTTTCGTATATATATTATATATAATATAATATATATTATATATATATAAAAGCATTATATCATTCGTGATTCATACAAGTTGTCAGTTTTATTCGTACGTTCTTGCATTCGTTATAAAGATAATAATAAAAAAATGATTTAAAAAAAGTGTGAGTTTATTATCTACAATTTATACTCAAAAAATAATAATGATTCACGTTTTCGTGGTATATATTAAAAAGGAAAAAAAGTCAACAAATATTATAATAGAAAAACATAATACCACATAATATACTTGTCAAGATTCATTTCCGAGACCTAGTAAATGACTGATCGAGTGTAACTAACTGACAATAAGTAAGATGATCGAAAATGTAAAGATAAAAGGGCTTCCCAAAAAAAAGACTTATCCTCCCTTTCCCTCTATCAGTAAGTTTTAAATCAATGTATCAAGTAATGTTAAGCGTACATTCCACCATTCTTAATTAATTTTAATGTATTTATAATTTAAAATTAAACGAAAAGGCATAGATCATAAAAAGAGGGTACTTCTCGTAAGTCCCATCGTTGCTATCGCCACTGACAAACCTTAGTCTCTTTCTCTCTCTCTCTTTCTCCTTTTTTCTCTCTATCTATGAAAGCATGGCACGAGGCTGAGGCGTAAGGGAAAGAACACTTCCGGTCCCCTCTACATCACGTGCGAGCCGCCGAACAGAGAAACCCCCTATTCCCTCGTCCCGCCTTACATCCGGCCTACGTCTCTCTCTCTCTCTCTCTTTCTTCCACCTCTCCCAACAGCCACGACTCCCTCTCAAAAATAGGCTAGAAGGGCCCCTTCTCATAGCGGCCGTTTCGTCGATGGACGGGAAAAGACGTGCCTAAGCTCTATATTAGTTCTACCCAAAAACGTGACCTTCTTCTTCTTACTATTATTATTATAATCTTTTTTTCCTTTTATATATATATATATATATATATATGCACAGTAACTCAAAGCTCATAAAATCTGTCTGTTTGTCTGTCTATCCATCATTTATTCCATTTCGAACATCTGATTATTATTTCATTAAAAACCTATTCGTAAAATAATCATTCATTTATTTTCCAATATTCATAACAGATTAAACTAATTTCAAAATTTATATTTAAAATAGGATAAATAATTAATCAAATAATGAAGTATAGAAAATTCTTAAAATAAATATAAACATGGCGAGTCGGGGCAGGTGGATGAAAAAAAAAAAGAAAAGAAAAAATTGTCCTCCGAAGCCCTCCTAAGCTTTTCCAACGACTACACGAAACGAATTACCTCCACCTTTTGAGAGGGTAACAGTGGAAGAGGGTGGGAGTGAAGAAGCTTCTCTCTCTCTTTCTCTCTCTATCTATGTTTTTTCTCCCACCATAAGCAACTATTCCCCTCTTTCTACATAACATCGAGAGACTCACTTGGAAGAAAACGCGGCATGCAGCTGATAGCAGAACGTATGTTCATGGTGGGGATAGAAACGCTGTATATATATATATATATATATGTATATATACGATTAGTGCAAGAGAGATGGATGGAGGGGAGGCCCTCTCGAATGGAAAAGGGAAAGGGAGAAATAGAAGGAGAGGGAGAGAGAGGAAGAAGGAGCAAAAGCAGGCGGAGAGCGAGAGAGCGGAAACGGTAGGCCGCTTCGTCGCAGTGACACGCGCGCTCACGTCAAGTGGAGGACGCACGCGAGAGGAACCCTCTGAGGAAGAGTGCCTCTTCTCTTCTTTTTTTTTCTCTCTCTTTTTCTATCTCTCTCTCTCTCTCTCCTCTCTAATTCTTTTTTTTTCTTTTTCTTTATCCATCTATTTACCTTTCTCTCTCTTCCTCCCTCTCTTTCTCTCTTTCCCCCCAGTCTTTCTCTATTTTATACCCTCCTTCTTATTATTTTATTTATTTCATTGTTATTGAGAGAATGAAATGAATTGAAATTAAAAAAAAAGAAAAAAAATGTTTGTGATAGAAGAAAAACTCGAAGAAAGTGTACGATTAATAAGTGTGGTCGATAACATGAGAAAACATAATATATCATTGTGAAAATATTTTCATCCTTGGAGTAAAAGTGTAATAAAAGTTTTCTATTATTTTGAATCGGATAGATTGGAATGAAAATTGTCTATGTCGATTGATACGATTCTGTGGTAAAATCCTCCTCGGAGGAGTCACACCTGTTGCGCGATCTAGCGTCGTAGCGCGCGCAGCTGGTGTACCGGGTGCGCTGCACCGGCGTTCGTTCGTTCATTCGTTCGTCCGTTAGTTTGTTCGTTCTTGCACCGGTCGAGCCTTCCAAGGATCACTTTTACTTATTTTTATTCTTCATCATTATCATCAAAAATTAAACGAGGAACTGGTGTTGTCGCTATGAAACATGAAGATTCGAAAATTAATCAGTGCAAGTGAATAAACATTTTGGATACTACTCTCATCGAAATGAAATGAAACTGTATAAAAATAAAAAGAAACAACTTACATAGAAGTATTTCTTAATCGTGTGTTATGTGATATGATATTTAAAGACGAGAAAAAGAAAAAGAAAATATTGAAAGTTAAAGTCTTGTTGTGTGGGAAGAGATACTATTAACGCTGTTAAATTTTGGATAATCTTATAAAAATGACATGAAACCGTATAAAAATAAAAAAAACAACATACAAAGAAGTCTTTCCTAATCGCGTGTTGTTATGTGGTATGCTATTTAAAAACGAGAAAAAGAAAAAAACTAAAAGTCAAAGTTAAAGTCCTGTTGTGTGGGAAAAAATTGCGCTTTTAGCGCGGATGCTTTTTAGCGAAGAGGTCTTGTGGTGTTTGAAATTGGAGTTGTCAGAGAGCCGTGTCGTGGACTGGCCGGCAGGTTGCCGCCGCCGGCAGGACGGCCGTCACGGCGAGCATCGAGAGGATCGCGACGGGTTCGCGAACTTCTTCAGGTCAGGCACCGCACCCGCTGCCGGCCATCGTTGTCGGCAATTATACGACGACAACGACAACGAACGGGAACATATTAGAGACGAACCAACAAACTCCGAGTGCGGTAGCCTCGGCAGCATCCTCGGAGATGGTTCTTCATATGTTAGATACCCTGATGACGGGACACGAACCTTTTTATGCCGATTATCCTTCCTATCAGGAAGCTGATCCACTTACTCATACTCATCATCAACATACTCAACATCCTCATCATCAACATCAGCATCAACAACAGCAACAACAGGATGGATTACATCGTAACGCGATCTCATTGAATACTACCACTCATACACCAGGTTAGAATGAAATCGGTTTCTTAATTTTATCCGAAATTTGATGGGTTTTTTAAAACAGAATCCATATTTTTCATTTCCTTTGATCGAATCTTCCTTCGTATAAATGGATCTGAAATAGAAATATTAACAGAATGTAAATTGACAAATTGAATAATTGAATTATGTACTTAAAGTAAATGGTTAAGTTACTGTACTATAGATAGAAGAAGTCATAAAATACGATGATTATATATATCAATACTTTTTTCTAATTATAAGTAAATACCCGATAGATTCTTCTAATAATGCAGTTCGATAACTGAATATTTGTTTACTTATTTTTATTTCTTGCGTGAATTTAAACTAATCTCGTGTGACGTACGAGGACACGAAACATAATTAAGTTTAATCCTGCAAAGCGCATTCTTTATAAGTTTTAAAACACGTGACATCAATTAACGTAACGTACAAGATTACATTTTTCTCTATTAAATTTGAGGAAAAAAAGGATTAAACGATCAAAAGTCGTTGTTCGCATTTCGTCATAGAATAAAAATTTAAATTCTGATCATCGTAAGTTCGTGAAAGAAAAGATGATAAATAATACGAATGATAGTTCATATTCGATATTGCACTTTCGATATGCACCCACAATAGCTCGTAACAAAACTATATACCTCATTTTTAATGTCTAGATGTGTTTATACGCAATGCACATAGATTGCCGCATAAGGTGCGGCTCTCGTTGACTTGGCAATAAAATCTACCAAGCAAGGTCAGAATTACACGCTTCGTAGAGCAGGAGATTTCAGGCCGTAGTCTGTTCTATGTAGCTTATCCATCTGTAACGAGAGAAAAAAATAAAAAGAAGAGATGAAAAATACATAGAAAAAGAAAAGAAAGAAAGAGAGGGAAATGAAAATGAACAATTACTAATCGACAATTAACAATACGCAAGAAAATAATGAAAATCTTAACACACCAAATAATCGTCCTGTTTGTTCAATCTTTCTAAAGATATCAAAAATTTTAAGTGTTGAAAGTAATGAAACGAAACTCAAATAAAACGGAACAGAAGTAACATAAAAAAAAAAAATTAAAAAAAAAGAGAAATTTAGAAAAGAACCTTTGGATATAAATCGTAAGTTTTTCTTAGTCTCTGTTGTTGCGCGTGGTGGGGCGTTCTCTCTAATACATGCGACTCGGAGCGAATACATTTTAATTTAGCATAGTGGCGCGCGTACTTATGCACACATATTAAAAAGAGAGGTATGTAACACGGATATACATAGAGAGTGCGGTAAAGGTAGATTGTGGGAGAGTTCGCAGGTCAGCAGTCTACCGAACAATGTGCGATTTCGTTGCCGTCAGAGGACGACGTTTTTTATGAGCGCATCGCACAATCGCCTGGCTTCAACGTGCACACGTTGCACGCACTAATATATATATATATATATATATATATATATATATTATACGTATGTATATATACGTACATACTTTTACCAAGTATCTATGTATGTGCATATATATGTATGGATGTTTTTAAGGCTCCAATGAGTTTCTAGTTCAATGCATGTCTGACCTAACGAGTCTTTTTTTTCTTTCTTTCTTTCTCACTCTTTTCTTTCTCTCTTTTTATTATTATTATCTACTTTTTGAAGTTAATGAATATGTATAGGAAAAATGAAGAAATAAATTAATATCGTATATTCATACAATTTATATCGTATAACTCAACGAAAGATCCTATATTTTTAAATGTAATGCTACCTTACATGTTTTTCGTCTAATTAAATATTATTTACGATTTGGAATATCTTATGTGTTTCTCGTAATAAACATATCATGAATAAATCAATTCCTATCAATAAAACGTATGATTTACACGATCTCATATAAGTAATAAAAATTATTCGTATAATTTTGTAAATGCATAAATGGCAGACGTTACTTACATACAATTCATATTAAAGAAATAATAAGAATATGATAGAGAGCGTTAAAGACTGTGCTATTAAAGTTTAATATCGATCATAGAAATTAATTAAAAAGAAGCCAAAAAATCAGCCTTAGCAGCAACAGCAGCAGAAGCACAGTAGTAACAGCAATAGCAGCAGAAGGAGCAGTAACACAGCAGCTGTGCTTTCTTTCCGAAGGAAGAGCCGTGTTACATTCGATTTGGCGCGTGCCACGTTAGCCCTCCGTTCCGTCCTCCTCGTTTCCTACGCTTGTTTTCGTTAAGAAGTTGCCGGCATCGTCCAACTCAAACTCTCTTTTGGGCCTATGTTGGTTGCTTGCCGGCCGGCACCTGTTCCACAGCTGATGCGTGCCTGCTATGCGGCTGTTAAACGACTGCTGTGCCTGTTATACTGTCGCTCTTACGTACTTATTTACTTACTTACATGCTTACTCTTACTAACTCTCTTTCTTTCTTTCTTAGTACTCTCCACGTGAGCACGATATATCAAAGTGCACGTGCCTGATCGATTACTTTTCCCACGTCTCATTTGTGTCAGCTGGAAATCGAGTTAATTCTAATTATCATGTTCAATTTCATATCTTACATCAATTTGCTAAACACTTATACATCAACCTCACTTACATCTCTTTTACATTTCTATATCATTATTATCGTCCATATTATTTTATTTTAATTTTTATATATTATTATTTCATTATTAGATTAAAATCATTGATTTATTTACATTGTGTTCCTCATTTTGTTGACTTTATATTAAACTTTTTTATGATATGGATCGAAAAAAGGATTCCTTTACAAATATTCTCTCTCTTATATAAAGATCTCAAGTAAAACTTAGAAAAGAAATTCCTTCTTTAAAAATACGTATTACTTAGACATAACCGTGCGCACCAAAGAAAAGAAAAGAAAAGAGAAAAGAAGGTCTGAAGGCGCGAAGCCGAAAACATGAGTCGAAGGGAGAAAAGGCGAGCGCGAGAAAAGGGGGTGCGTGTGAGTGAGTGAGTAAGGGACGACTACGTCGTCGTCGTCGTTAAGGGCCGACTGTGAGGGCCGCCGTGAGGGCCGACGTCGACCTGCACTCCCACGCTCCCTGTGTGAAGCAACATGGGGTGCGAGCTGCAGTTACGCGCGTAGTGGACTTCGCAGGTGTAGGTAAATCGCCCGTATAAAAATGGAACCCGGTGTATTTTATGAGAGCGAAAACCCTCCTCCTCCTCCTTTCCCTCTCTCTTTCTCTTTTCTTCATTGCTTTTCACCTTTACCATTGTTTTCCGATCTTTGATATGTAAAATAAATAATTATTCAAACACGTATATAGGTACTACGCATTTGTCTACTTTTATAAATATAGTGGTAAACAAAAGTATTGACATTGATTTTATTTTCAGTACAATTTTGTAATTCATTTAATTTTTTTTCTTTTTTAAATAAATATGTCTCTTGAGTCTGTTATAATATAGTATGTGTCATGAATGTTAAGTACTGGTTTTAGTAACAAAAGTAATTATGACAATGAATTCATAATACTAAGAAATTATTTTTAACCATTAAAAGCTATTCTTATTTTTTATACAAGGTGATAAAAAAAGGATTTCGATATTTGAAGGGCTTGTAGTACTCACTAAAACGAATAAAAAATGTCTAATAAACATTAAATAAATAAAAATCAACTCTTTTACTATTAATTAACTTTTATTATTTAAGAGCGTTCGATATTGTAAACGAGCTTTCGACAACACATTAAAAATGTAAAAATCATAGATAATTGATATGTCTTCCTTCCAATTGAATGCTATTCTGACATTTATAAAACATAGATTGACCTACACTTTCAAATATTTCTTAGATTACTGTATTTTTAAATAAATATAATACCAAGTCCTATGATTTTAGAACCCATGTTAATTAGACATTTTGTACTCGTCTCGGTAAGTACTATGAGCCCTGTAAATATCGAACCTTCTTTTTACTATCCTATATAATAATAATAGTTATTGAAATATATTTATTCAACTTCACAAGCACGAACAGGACTTGATTTAATTGCTATTTTTATATTGTAATTAAATAAATATTCGTACTTTTTAACTGATTGAGAAAGAATGTTTTAGGAAAATTTAATTGTTACTTACCATGTTACTCCTTTTGTTTGGTTTTATACTGTATGCATATAACGTGTATAAACTTAACAATACTCGTGTTGGGAAATCGTTTCAATTATTGAAAATATCTATTGACTATTTTTGAACAATCTAAATGCATTATTTTTCTTTTCTTTGTGAGATCGTTTAGCTCAACCTAAAAACAATGTATGATGTTAGTACAGACTAAAGCAACTAACATATTACTAATCTGTGGTATATAGATAAGTACATAGATAAGTATATAGATATGTATATCTGAATGAGTTTCCTTACCATACGCACCACAATGATAAATACAAAATGATAGTTATTTACGTAAACGTAATTTTGCACTACAGACTACAAGAAACTTACGAAGTGCAATAAAAAAGTTCGATTGTTTAATTTTTTATGATAGTAATATTCGATGAAAAAAATTGATTTAATTTCTATGAAATTATGACTTTTATCTCTCCAACAAATATCACAATTTTTTGCAACCTTGAATTCCCCATAAATAGAAAATTTAAAAAATAAATTCATTTTTCCATGGGATCTATTTTATGAGTGAAAAACTGTTAATATTATATAATAAACTTTAAATAAATKAAATGAAATGTAAAATGAAGAAACTCAGGAAATCTTCATGAAACAAGTTAACTTATAATCCTATGATTAGCATTAAGTTTATCGATCAAGTAAATATTTTTAAAAAGAAAAAAACCAGTGTAAGGATAATTAAATGATATTATATGTGGACTTTTTCGAGGAACGCATCTGCCTTCTCTTTTCTTGCTCAGCAATGTTTCTTCTTTTTACGTCCACCTGCTCTTTCATGATAATATCTTCGTTATATCTTACCTCTTTCATAGCCATTCTTAATTCTCCGAAATAAATAATATCAAATTGTTTGCAAAATTCCTAATGAAATTATGCAATGAAAATTCACTAAAAGATAATGGAAAATGATAGCATTTTTAAAAGTATTTGCGAAATCTATATTCGATGCGTTATTGAATAAAAAAAAAATCTAATATCTAGTGGGGAAGGAGGATAATCACAGAAAAGGGAGGGAAAAATAAATAAAACAAAAAAAAAGAAAGAAAAGTAAAAATTTAGTGCAAATCGTAGAGTCAACGATGATGATGAAAACGACGACATTGTCGTGGGCGAAGCTAATGCAGCCTCCGCATTCGGCGAGAACGGAATCCTCGAAGCGAAGGAAAGGTCGTTGAGAGAATGGGCGGAGTTTGTTCGAGCCAATCAGCAAGATGCGTACCGCCCACGTGTCGCTGTGGTTCCTCCCTGCAGACTCCGGAGTTTCACTCTCTCTTTCTAACCGCACTTGAAATTAGTAACTTTGTTTGTACAAAGAATACATTAAAAGTATATATCTTAACTTCGTCTCCCCTTTTACATATCATTAAAACTCATTTTTAGTGACGAAATTCTTTTATATGTATAAACCAATATCTTTTCACGTACATAATTGTGATAAACTTACTTTTTTTTATTTATATTGAAATTCAAGAAATTATATGAGATCTTCCTAATGTAGATTTCATAAAAAATGAATTGATCTTATCTATTTTTTGGGGGATTTTTTCTAGGAGGTTATGCACATTTACGCAGTCCCGTGTGTCAAGATGAAAGTCAGAGGGAAGAAACTTCTCCGCCACCCCACAGCCATAGTACACAACCTCCTAATTCTCATTCCAATACACCTACGGGAAATAACAACAATAATAACAACAACAATGCAAATAATGCTTATATACACCTACGAAATTTAAATGAACTCAAAACGGAATGTGAGTATTCTAATGTATCAAAGTTATTGGCGCCACCTGTAGTATAAAAAATGATAATATTACAAATTTTAATCTTTTATCTTCACAAGTAATATATATCTAAATAATTAATTTTATTTTCAAATCATAGTTACATAGTTAGCTTGAAATATTCGATAAAAGAAATATAATTATAAAGTAAAGTAAAATAAAATAAAAGATCGATTTAATTTTGCAAAATTTTATAGCGAACTATAGCAGCCACCATATAGCGGCGGAACACTTACAAGGAGGAACCGGCGGATTGGCCAGTGGCGGTGATCTCGGTGCAACGGGGACCAATGAGAGTGAGCTTAGGGTTAACAATACCGGGACGACAGAAGACTACATTACTCCTGCGCATTATTCTGGATATGACGAAGCCTCTGATTATCACGGTTTATCGCAGGACCATCAAGCTCCTCATACCTATAATCTGGATAGTTCGCCAGAATTTTACAGTACCAGTGGTATCCACCTCGAGCCGAAGTATCAACCATCGCCATTTAAAAATTATCCTCGAGGTATTACGAATTACTTCATTGATCTTAAATATTGATCGTAATCAAAACAACTGATTAAATTTTAATAAAATTCAATAATTCGGTTGCATAACAATTATTCAATTGAATTCTTCTATATAATCTAAATAAAATAATCTTAAAAAGAGAGAATCTAGAAATGAGATTTATAAAATGTGAACTCTCGTATCAGGTGACACGTTTATGCATCAATTTGAAAATTTTCCCGGTAAAATCAAACGGCAGGATAATGATCTATTTTGAATATCTTTAATTCAATAGTGATAATTTAGATATCGTAAAATTATACTTACGTTATATTTTTCAGCGAGATATCATGAAGGATATAGTGAAAGCGGTGGATACAGTCAATACGATGCGACACCATTTCAAACGGTTCCTGGGAGTGGAAACACAGCAACTGGTGCTGCTGGTGTTGGAAGTGAACAATGGGGTGTTGCACCTATCAGTGAACATCTTTCTCATCATCCAGCGTTCATCGCGAGTCTTGGCTCGCGAGATTCATCTGGTGCACATCATCCACCTTCCATTGGTAATAACGCCGATCAAAAGCCTCTCCTGCAGAGTGCAATGATCGCAGCTAGTTATACCGGTAAGCATCTACTACACAATACATTATGATAACTAATACAAATAATAATAAACTAAATGACATAGGACAACTGAATAGAAATATAGGTGATAATTGTGCAGGTGGTGGTCCATATTTCACAGGTTCAGGACCAATACAACTCTGGCAATTTTTATTGGAACTTCTGACCAATAAATCATGTCAGAGTTTCATCTCATGGACGGGAGATGGTTGGGAATTCAAACTTACGGATCCCGATGAAGTGGCACGACGTTGGGGTGTTAGAAAGAATAAGCCTAAAATGAATTACGAAAAATTAAGCCGCGGTCTACGGTACTATTATGATAAAAATATTATACATAAGACCGCTGGCAAGCGTTACGTGTACCGTTTCGTCTGTGACTTACAAAATTTACTTGGGTATGTGATGCATTTGTATTTTAATATGTCAATGTTATTATTGATATATATATTATAATATATATTGTATTAAATAAAGTTAATTATTTCCTTACAGATGTAATCCAGAGCAACTCCATGCAATGGTGGACTTGAAACCGGAAAAGAAGGAAGAAGACTGAGCTTTCTATAATGAATGTGTTGTTTTAGGACAATGTTACTGATATAAACGAATATAACTAATTTTTACGGCATCGTGCAAGAGAGTTTAACAAGAAAAAAGAAAATAACATAAAATAATGATATAAAAATAATAAAGAAAAGAGATAAAGGAGTTAACGCACGAGATAGAGATAGAGAAAGAGAAAGAGAAAGAGTATAAGTAAAAAAATTGTTGAAATTGCAGAAGACTATTGTTCTGTGTATCCTTTTGTTTTAAACGAAATGATATCTATTCGGTCGCATGTACCAAAGACACAGGGTCTGCATACCATTGGTGCCTAAAGTTTAAATGACTAAATTGTCAACTTCTTCCTAGGTGAGTGGGATACACCACTAGGGCAGATTCTGTATCAGAAATATTTTGTTATCTCCTTGATCTAGAATCGACCCCTTCTCCCCATGTATTTATGTATGTGTGTGTTTGACTTATTAAAGAAAAATAAAAACTAACGCAAAAAACCCGCACACACAAAAAAAAAAAACAAAAAAATAACAAAACACTTGGAAAGATTTAAACAATAAAAGTAAACGACAAACAATCGTTGAAAAAAGAATTATTGAAGATCATTGTTCTCCTGCGTACCCTCTGTTTTTTAGATAAAATATTAATAATGATTCGGTCGCACGCGTACCAAAGACAGGGTCTGCATACCATTGGTGCCTAAGGTTTAATAAACTAAATTGTGAAATTCTTCTTTAAGTGATTATATAATTTGCCGAAGCGTCATAATTTAGATGATATATTATTTATAAGAATATAACTCAATATATTTTATACATATGTATGTATACATATGTAATGCGCGCATATGTGTCTTCACGTATATATGCATTAATGACAAAAGTTTTAAAAATCCGCATACATATATACATACGTTAATGCATACGCATGCATACAATAAAAATTTCAAGAACTTTCAGATATAATTGTACCGTGTAACAGTGTAGAAAATAATGTGCGTGAGAATCTTCGAATGTGTCTAACGACATCTAATGAGATACTGGTGTCTATCACTTTTTCAGGGCATTGTAGATGCTCTGTGTACATACATACATGAATTACATATAACTCTATATATACACACCCCCATACACTCACGCGCACACACATACACAAACACACCTTTATATATAAATATATATATACATATATATATATATATATATTAAAAAAAAATATATATATATATATAAATTTTTTCATGTTACATGATTTATAAGCACTAAGGACATCGTCTATTCGATGCCTCTAAATTATTTATATAACTTCATCTTATTCGTGTGTTTATATATCTCGTTAATAAATGACACGATATGTGATTGTTATTATTACTATAATTTTACTACGATAACTCTCCAAATTGAAAAGATAACTACAGCGAGCTCTTCTCTAATTTGATTCCGTTTTTTTTTTTTTTTACATTTTATATCGATAAACAAACAATCGAAAATTATTTTAAGATTATTATTCTGCAAGCTCGCCTTTCTCGAATATATAAAACATTTATATACCTTGTATCATTTAATTATCTTCTAATTAAATGCTCGACTTGTAGTAGACACAGGAAAGAATCTACATATTTTTTATTTGCAATAAAGATCGTTAGATGATTAACGCTCAATTTCATTTGAAAAGAATGAATCTTGTTTTCTTTTTATTTTCGTTTTACTTTTCTTTTTCTTAAATATAATAGATAGAAAGATTATACCGTTGATATGTTACTTTATAAGAATATCTATTATAGATTGTAATTTCCTGTTAATGCAATGAAAGCGATACAGTAAAAGAAAATTTTATAATGACTTTAATATATTTTTTGAAATGAAATTTTCACTATTATCTTTAATACATACAAGCATACATACACACACGTGTCATAAAAATTGAAATTATTTTACGATGATGTTACTGATACATTACAAAAATCAGGCATAAAAAGGACAATTTTTGTGCGCCAAATATGTCTGTTTTAATTTCAATAGTAACATAAAACCATATATATACGATACATATAATCTTTGTCTGTGTTATAGCATATGCTTTCATAATTGATGTAATTAAAATAACTAATATAACCTTATGGTACCTGCCATAACTTTTATATAACACTTGTTGATAATTTTTGAATTATTATATACATACATGTACGTACATACGATGATCATTTCAAATACTTTATTTCATTCATTGTTTTATTATACATCAGTAAAATTTATATCAAATAATGTTGTACAGATTATATTATATTTAAAAAAAATATGTGTGACTGCAACGATTCTTATAGTTTATAAATATCTGTTTGCATTTCGTAAGTAGTAAATAAAAAAGAAAAAGAAAAAGTCTCTAATTTGTTTTAAAAAATGATACCATAATGGTTATATTATATCTTGTATAAGAAAGACGTATGCTCTTATTTTTTATTCTTCTCTGGACGAAGAACAAATTTTGTACATAATGATAAACTATTTATTGTACTTGTTCACTAAATTTTCTTAGTTTTCAATTGACAATAATTTAAGCATAGTGTGTCTATTGTACATTACACTTTTTTAGCATTCTTTAAAGAACACCGGTAATAAGACACATGTAAAATAAATAACTTAATTCATCGACGAATGTCATACAATTGGAACGTGTGATTTTTTTCTATTTTTTTTTTTTTGTAATGAAACATAACTCGCAAATTATATGGAAAGATTAAAATATGATTTAGGAAACATTTGATTTTGGCATTAACATTGAACCAGTCTTATAAAAGATTATCATTTTTTTACCCAATTTATATAGCAATAACTTTAGTTCTTTTTTATCGAATGTAGAATTTATGTAATATAAACTTCTAATCGTATCGTATATTATATTGATCTCTTGTCTATTATAAGATCAATTTTTATCAAATTTTTGCATATAGTAATGGAACTAAATCATGCATATGGTTATAAACGAAATGTGGTTTTTCTAATCAACTGTAATATACAGTATATCAAATTTTCAATGCGTATCAAAATTTTGTTATAATTAATTAATTTACTTAGTTGACATATTTCGGCAATTTTTCTATTAATAATTGCGAATGTTTTAGAGACACATGTGTAAACAGCAACTACAACAACAATAATAATTAATTTTTATAATTATTATAATTATTATTTATTATAGGTTGCTCACTACTATATATATATAAATTTATTGATAATTAGATATATTTAAGCGATTGTAATTTTTTCAGTGCCTATATTTACTGACGACAATTTTTCCAAATTTGTAAAATTAACGAAAATCTACATAATGTACATCTTCGATTGTTATCATATATATATATATAAATATATATATGACCGGATAAACATATATACATAAAAATATATAAAGAAAAAATGTTTTAAGAATAAATTTTACAATTCTTTTTTACTCTGTGATACGGATAAAGTAAAATTATTCAAATATCACCGAACATGCTAATTGGCTAAGTAGTTCTGGTTTTTTGTTTTCACAGATATAAAAAATGTCTAGTTATTTTTATTTTTAAATACAAAAAAAAACATTACTGATTTTCATTGATTATGTTTACTTTGATTTTTATATACAGAAAAAAAGCACTTTTAATTACTATTATATATCTTTAATTTCATTGACTATATATTTTTTTAATTAAATGAAACAAACGAATAAGAATTAGTTTTTTAATACGAACTTTGGAACTTGAAAAATATTCCTAAGGAAAAACAGAAGACAATCTTAGTCTTTACGTTTCCATAAATGGTGTTGCGTATTAATTAGATCTCTTCATTACCAAAATCTAATTATAATTATTTTAAAAAGTGTTAATCACACACACATATTCTTAATTATTTCTAATCACTCAGACAAGGTGAAGAAACATGGAAATGATAGCAATTGCAACCGATCCAGTACACGTTTTCCCATTGGTACGTATGCATCTTTTGTTCATTTCTTTGTTTTCTTTGCTTGTAACAATTTCAATAATTAGATAGATATACTATTATAATATTTGAAACAATTGTAAACAAATTTTGATTTTGTTCCTTATATCTCCTCTAACATTTGTATTGTACAATATTGGAATTTTATGTATATTTTATTGAAAATTTATTAGAAAAAATTAATAGATAAATAGTAGTAAAGATGAACGAACAGTTATGCTTTTGCATTAAAACTACTATGTATTGATAAATTTAGGTTTTGGACTCAATAAATGAAAAAGCAACACACATATGTTTAAAACTTGATAAGATAGAAAGACGCATTCAGATAATAGATAATGGTATAGGATTATTTGTACCCAACTTTCCAGATTTACATGAGAATGAATTGACTAATAATACTCAAAATTCGTCTTCTTTTATAAGATTAAGACACCATAATTTGAAAATTGCATTTAAGCAATTTTATCCTATTTTGCTTACATCTAAATGTGAGAGTTTTGAGGGAACATATACAAAGGTAAATTGTAACAATTTAGTTGAATATTATTAAAGATTTTATAATTTATATTATTTATATAAATATAACGTAAACCTTTTCTCTGTCAGATCTTTGAGAAGGAAATAATTATGTTAAGAGATGAAATAGATCGATCAATATATGGCACAACATTGACTTTATATAATTATATTATGTCTTCGGAAGGTCACAAAAAAATCATGTATTTAATATGCCTTCTAATTGCAAACGTTTCTTTAAATAATCCTCAGGTAATAAACTATTCCACTATTAGATTATACCAAAATTATGTTTTGGCCCATTGTACTTGACCAATAAATAGGTATCCCATTTTTCTGTCGCTATTTCAATAGATTACTTTCATAATTAATGACGAAACATATTGTCATTTAAAAATTGAAAAAAACACAAATTCTTTCCAAACATTCCAAAATATATATGGAAAATATATTTATCTGGAATATACATGGATCATACCTCGTATTAATTCATTATCTATTCAATACCATGGTTACATTGGATTTATTAAAAAAAAAGTAAAAAAAATGCACTACATTTACTTAAATAATAAACCAGTTTATTGTCATAATTTTGTAGACAAAATTCTGAGTTATTTCATCCAAAATTATTATTACCTTTTCAAAACAAAATTGACAAGTGAAAATATATTTTTATTGCTTTTTATTAATTGTCCGTTAATGGATATTTCTTTTGATCTAAAAAAAAATATAATAATTTATAAGTCAGACAAAATACATGAAGTTATAAACAGCATTAACCTATATATAAGAGATCTTTTTACACTTAAAACTGTCAAAAAGCAATTATTTGATTATTTCGAAATTTGCAAAAAAAAACCAATACAACCTGATACATCTACAATCTATGAGGTACAAAATGATTTACCTTTATTTATCTATGAAGAAGATCATTTAAAAAATATTAATAAAATTAAAAGATCTATTTTATTTAATACTAATATTAATCATAATCCCATGACAGTTTTTTTTACCAGATTTGGGATTTTCCCCTACGAAAGTATAAGGGAAAGAAATTCTATAGAAAATTATATAATTAATGAAGAACATTTGAAGACTGGTACTTTTGCCATAAAGAGACCAAAATTACAAAATGTTGATAGCAATCGTAATCAACGTTCCTTTGAAAAGAATATTACTTTTAACATATCTAAGAATTGTAATACAAAAGAATATATCAATTACGTAAATCCAAGTTCAGTTAAAACTACAGTCAACGCAGTCCAAACATTGTCGACAAAACAAGAAAATAGCATAGAAAAAAAAGTAGATTATGTAGAAGATTATAATTGTTCTCTTTTTGAGTGGTCTGATTGGAGTTATCATACAAATGAAGTGAAAAATAATGAAGTAGAAAAGCACACTTCTCTATCCAAATTAAATAAGAAAAATAAAAGTATTGAGAAATATTATAAAGTTTTTGACTTTCTTCCGCAAAAGTTAAATAATCTTGCACAATTTAGAACAATTAAATTAATAAAAACACCTTCGTTTGATAACATTGATACAAGCATACTTTTTAACGAATTAACATGTAATTATCAAGGTATAGTTCAACATAATTCTTCTATTTTTTCATTTTATATTTTTATTATTAATATATGTAGTTTGTTAATTGTATATATTCAATAGAAAATAGAAAACAACCACAAGATATAGATATACATCCATGTGCATTTACACAAAATTTCTATGAATTTAAATTACAAAGGACTGCATTAGAATTTACAAAGGTAATAAATGATCATAGAAATATGGATAATATCGGTGTAGAGAAGTAATGTTAATTATCATCATTTTATTTAGATATTAAATCAAGTTAATAATCAATTAATAGCTGCCTTAATGATTTATGATAATGTAGAATTATTGCTAATGATGGATCAACATGCTATTCATGAAAGAATAAGATATGAAAATTTACTTAACGGTATTATTGCACATTATTGATTAGTTTAATTTTATAGAATGAATATTAGAATGTATTATTTGTTAATTTGCAATTATATTTATTTATACAGGTTACAAAACATCTGATCATAACAATTTCCTAACTAAAAAATTGCTAATTCCAATAACAATAGAAGTGAAAATGCATACGTGTACATTACTTCTCTCGAACAAAAAGTTATTAGATAAATATGGAATCAAATTAACTGCAATTAATGAAAATACTTTAAGCATATATAGTATACCAAAATGTTTTACAACTAAGAAACAATGTTACAATGACGTAAAATTAATAACCACAATCCAGAATTTGCTAAATGAAATTGCGAATAATATTACGAATGGAAATGGTATCAACATTTTACCTTTATCTATTCACAATGCTGTATCAATGGAAGCATGTCATGGTAATTATTATTTGTACAAATTGGTAATCTTAGAAAAGGTGACCTAAAAAATGTAATTTATAGAAATTATTCTGTTATATCTTCTTAGGTGCTATAAAATTTGGTCAATCGTTATCTGTACAAGAATGCATAGAACTTTTCAATGATTTAAAAACTACAAAATCTCCAACTCGATGTGCACATGGAAGACCATCGATAATACCTATAATAGAACTTTCAGAATTAAGAAGAAGATATTTTAAAAATATGAAGGTAGGCTCACTTTTTCTTTTATACATATTATACATTTTTTTCCTAAATAGATGGAAATATTTATTATGTTTAAAGCGTAATACTAATATATGTTGACTCATAATTGTTTTATTTGATTATACAAATTTGTATTATAAATGTTTTAATACTTATTAAGAATAGTTAAAAAGCAAGTTCTTTTCACATTCCTGCAGAATTAAGGATATGAAATATAATATGTAAATAAGATTATATTTTTAGAAAACTTAAAAAGAAATTATCTTTGATAATATAGATATGCAATATTTCATTAAAAGAAATATAAATTTTAGAAATTAGATTTCTGGAAATGCAGCGACTAATATATCTTTACCAAAGTAATTTACTCTGTTTGCAATAATTATAAAATTAGTTCCACCAAAAGAAACAGGACAAGCAGTATTTGGACGCGTAAAGAAACAAACCGTATAAAGTGCCATCTCTAACTCTGGTGATGTTCCAACAAATATGGAAGTCACCGGTTGAACAAAGCCATTTAATTTAGAACGTATTTTGAGTACAGCTGCCTTCTGTAAAAAGTTTTATACAAATATGTATGTAAGTGTGTGATCAAATAAATTAAATTTTCAAATAGTTTCATGGATCTCATCATAAACGGTTTAGAAAGAAAAATTAATTTATAATTAATAAAGTAATACATAAATAGAGATACATAAATTTAAACAATGTTAATACTTACATCTCCAAACGTTATTTCTTTAATATATCCAAGATAATCAATCTTTTTCTCAGCCTCTTTCATAGCATAATAGATCCAGTTATGTAAACCAATTATATCAGAATCAAATTGTTCTGCTAAGAAAACTGTTTCAAAGCCGGAACTTGATGCATCTCCGTCTATTCGTTTAAACTGTGAGAACCATATGCGTTTTAACGTGTCCTTGAATTCATATGGATCATCGGGTATATATCCTTTGTTTGCTAAGAATTTCATTGCATTTTGCATAATATCGGTTTCTAATAATTTATCAAGAAATTCAGATTCCTTTTTACGTCTCTCAGGCGTAAGATTTTCTTTCACTTTAACGTCCAACTCATAATCATCATAAAGACCAATAACAGATTTGATCGTTGGTATTTCATAAGCTTCTGGTTTAACATCCAACAATCTATTAAAAAAAAAAATATTTACCTTAAAAGAAATTATTGAGTAATATATTTATAAAAAAGAGATCACACTTACGGATCACTGGCGTCATCTGTAACACTGTCGTCTTTCTTTTGGCCCTGTAGTTTAATGGTAATATATTTGAACGCATTATTTGTATCTTTATTAAATAATTCTTCAGACAATTTTTTAATATCATCATCAGAGGTCACAAAACCGAGTGGATTAGGATTATTGCTGGATCCCGGAGAATTTTGAGTATTGGGTTTATCAGCTCCAGGAGAAGCATTGCTATTTGCATTAGTTTCAGTATTTTGTAATGGTTGAACAGTAGGAGGTTCTTCCGGTAGTACAGCAGCTCCATTTGGAGCAGGAGGACTTGCAGCAGGTTGACCTGAAGCAGGTTGAGCTGCAGGTTGCGCCGCTCCCGCGTTGGCATCAGGGATTGGAGCAGATTGATTGTTATAATAATTATTATAAGTGATTTGAGTATTAGAAGCAACAGGAGTGCCTGCACTACCACTACTACTACCGCCACCGCCGCTATGTCCATAAATTCCACCTGGGAGAATTCTGCTCACTGCTGCATTTACACCTGCACTGACTCCAGCGAAGACGAAAGCTTCTTTCGCAATTTGTCCGATACCTGGCTTGTATGGTTGCGAGGATGGCAAGAGAATAGTTTGTTGTGGTGCTTGTCCAAACGAAGGACTATAGGATTGACCATAAGACGGATTAAAAGGCTGACCGTGTGCTGAATTGTATCCGCTACCCATTGGATTATAAGGCTGTCCCATATGAGGTGAACTATAAGATTGACCTTGGCCTGGATAGCCATGATTATAGCCACCGACTGAAGGATTGTAGCCTTGACTAGCCGACGGATTGTATCCAGCATTATAAGGATTGTGTGCATTTTGTTGAGAACCAATTGGTTGACTCTGACGAGGATATCCACCTGTGATCATTAAAAAGATGATTATTTTATACCGCAAGTAAAATTACTTGAAAGAAATTTACCAGAAGGATTATATCCTGATTGCAAAGAAGTTGCACTAGTTTTGGAAGCAATGTTATGATCTAAAGCTGGAGCTGACGGTTTTGACGCCGTATTGCTGCTGGCCTGTCTATTTGAGTCTGGAACATTCCATCCTATTTTATTTGGAGTTGAACCTTGGAAAAAGAATATCAAAGTTCTATTAGTTACACATGTAATCATTGAAATAACTAGAGTAACATACCATGTTCAGTATTTTGAGGTCTACTGTAGGGTGGTTTAGATGTTGTCCTTGACGAACGTGATCCCCAACCCCATCCTCCACTACTTTTACGACCACCGCCACCGGTCTTTCGAGCTTCTCCAGTAGCTGTTAAGACAATTATTATAATTATATAGTAGTATAGATAAATTCCCCTTTATGCTACTTACTTCTCTATTGTAGTAATAATATTAAATCTAGACACTTTAGTAATTTATGTGATAGAGATAAATCATGTTACTTACATTCATGCACTGATGCATGCACTACTATCTATTACGTATTTGACTGATATATCTATACATTTCAAAGAATTTAACTAAATTAACGAAATAACGAAAGAACTTGCTCTTCTTAGCGCATGCGTGTTTTTCAATTAAAGTAGAATGCTGACAATTGAATAATAATGCTATCAAGAATAATTTGCATCATGATACTTCTTCTATCATATTTGCTTATATATCCATTTTGTTTCAGCCTTGAACAATTATTTATATTTTTATTATTAAACGTTCATTTTTATTTCATTAAATAGACAATAATATTTAAAGGAAACTTTTTTTGATCGGTACGTAAGAAACATAATAAAAAATTTCGACGCAGCTATGAATACTTTCAAATTCTTTGTTTAGAAAGTATACGATCTAAACTTTCGCGAATACTTAATGTATCAAAAATAAAAGTGGTACAATATTCGAATAAATAGATTTATCTTTACTGCATCTTAACTTAATAAATTTCTATCACATTCATAATATTATATTTCACACGTATAAAACCAACAATAACACTTTTAAAGTGTCTTGTTTTTTTTAAGTATAAACTACAATTTTTCGATTGCATCATTTTTCACAAATAACTACATAATTATTCACATCATCATAAATTTTCCAAACAACTTTATGACTCATACTATCTTATTTTTCAGACATTATTACATCATTATATTAAACAGATTCTTAATTTTTATTAAATGTAGAAAAAGTTTTAAAATTCTAATATTTATATATATATTTATGCTCACCAAAAATGAGAAAAATAGCGATCAAAATGATCAAGGTCTTCCTGATAATCATAATCACTTTTTAAATCCTGGTCAAATGATCTTGTGTTTGTATTTTAAGACAATAACTGATTTAAGATGAGGGAGAGAGAGAGAGAGAGAGAAAGAAAGAGAAAAAATATAAAAACAAAGAAAAACAAAGAAATCTATTGAAGATACTTGGAACTATTTCACTGTTAGCACGTCGAGGTGCTACTACCGTATTTCACAGTTCGTAGCGCAATAAATGCTGGGCTCAATTTAACAGCAGATACAACTCGTCGGCATTGAGTCATTCTCGTGGGCTTTCTCTTTTCATTGATCACTTCTAGGTAATCTGAAAGGAGTGGGGATCCCTTTACGGCGAGATCTCGCTAATGAAATTACTACGTGTGCAACGAAGTTGATCATTAAATTGAATAGGATTATTTTTTCTCTCTTCAAGAAAAACTTAATCTCTCTCTTATTAAAAAGCTGTATTAATTTGAAACTGAATGAGTATCCTGAAACATAATTCTATATATGAAAAATAAACGGTTTTCTTTTTTTATATTTTTCAGACAAAATTAAATCTTGGCCGTTTGCTGTTGTCACGCTAGAAGAAAACATTTGGAAGATTATTACTTGCTCACGTATGAACTTTTCTTAAGAGAATTAAGTAAATAGAATTGTTGATTCATTTTTTATGATAAAATATTGTTTTTTATTTATTATTTAAATCATTATATATACGAACGAAAGTATAAAATTGAAATTAAGTTATTACAATTAATTATTTTATTCTATTTTCTATTCGTTCAGTTATTTGTAATATTTAATATCTTATTTATTTACATATCATATATCTTATAAATATGTAGCTTATTTTTATAATATTATTTAAAAATCGGGGCGAAATAAATCGAATTAAAAGATTGGCAGAGCAAGATCAATAAGATCTTTCCCATAATATCTGAAGGCATGAGTATAAATATTGAATTTGGTATTACCAAGTGATACCGGACAAAGATTATTTGGTCTAGCATAGAAACATATCGTGTATAAAGACATTTCAAGTTCCGGCGTTGTACCTACGAATATCGTAACGTTTGGTCTGATGATACCGTCCATTTTTAGATGTAATTTTACAAGTGAAGCTTTCTGAAATCATTAAAAATAATAAAATTCATTGAATTTGAATAATTCTAAATTTATAATTCAAAGACTAAAAAATAATATAACAAAATATTTAATTATTTTCATGCATACGTTTCCAAGATCCACTTTATCAGTATATCCCATATAATTGATCGTTTTGGATGATTCTTCATAATCGAAGTAGATCCAATCTTGAATACCTAAAATATCGGTACCACCATAAATTTCTGATGCAAAGACGCGTTCAAATCCTGAGGAGGTGCCACTAAATTGGGTGAACCAAATATGACGTAGGACATCTTTTCTTTCGAAATCGTCTGGATCGATAAAGCTACGCGATGATAACCACTTCATTGCTGTATGCATAACATTAGTATTCAAGATAGTATCGAGGAAAAGATTTTCCTCCATACGTTTTTCGAAAGTTCTTATTTCCCTTTTGCTTGCATTACGTTCATAATTATCATATAACATGCGCATATGTTTGATCGTTAGAATATTGTACGCGTCTGATTGTACATAGAGTAATCTGTGAAAAGAAAATTTCATATATATATTGTGCGATCAAAATCATTGTAATTTTATGATAATGTTGTTATATAAATGATTATATAAAAAGAGCAGAGATAATTACGGTCTTTCAGCAACATCTGTTATGTTACTAGATGTAGAACGAGCTTGTAGATTCATTACTATATATTTATTTACATTATCTTCTTCTTGGGCAAATAATTCTTCCGATATTTTGTATAAATCATTATCGCTAATGTAATATTGATATACATCAGCTGTATTATTAATTGAATTATTTACTTGCTTCTTAAAATCATTTCCTTGAACGTAAACATTTTCATCATTTTTCATACCCGTCAAATTACCAGTTGGAGCTAATTGATTCGGTAATCTCGCATTATTTCCATCCGATGTACTTGGAATGTTAGATGGTGGATAGTAAACTCCGGAGTTAGCCATCGGTATAGCTGGACTTTGTTGTGGATTTGATCCAGTAGGATTATACACTGGATTTAAAGGAGAACCCATATTTTGTGGGTTCACTAGCTCACCCGTTCCATTACCAGGATAATTGTTAAAGTACTGATTGTTGTAAGTTATATGCGTTGTTGTACCAGGATTGCTATTAGCCGCACTTTCGATACTTGGTCTAGACTCGTAATGATGATGAGGATTGATCAGCCTATTTACACCTGCATTGATAGTTGAAAATACCAAAGCTTCCTTAATCATATCACCAAAACCTCTGCCGCTACTTTGTTGGCCTGGAATCATTAATACTGTTTGTCCTGGTATGTAGGGCTGTGCTGCAGGTTGAGCAAGATATTGTCCTTGTTGTTGAGGATAGTGAACAGGTCCAGGTGCATAACCACCGCTAGGCACATAACCACCTCCAGGTGCATAGTGATTATTCATTGGATAACCAGTTTGCATATTTGGATAGTGTGGAATACCAGGTTGGTGTGGGTAATTATGTCCTTGCGGATAACTTATTGAATGACCACCAAATGGTGGTGACATCGGTGGCATAAATGGAGTTCCAGGATTAGAATGAGGAGCTATTTGACTCGGGTGAGACATGGATGGATAAGACATTGAATGTGATGGATATGAAGGATTGTGAGGGTATGGAGGTTGTGAACCGAGATTGTTGTTGGGATATAGATTTGGTTTAAAACCAATTGGAGCATTATTGTTAGGATAAACATCTGGTTTAAACCCAATTGGAGCATTATTGTTAGGATAAATGTTTGGTTTAAACCCAATTGGAGGTTGATGTATAGGAATTCCAGTTCCTTGATTACCAAGGGTACCAGGGGGTCCAAAAGATGGTGCTTAAAAAAATAAAGCATTGAATTATAATTTAATAAATTATTCTTTATCATGTATAAACAAACATACATATATATATTACCATGGGGTGGTGCAGATGAAAGAAGGGGCTTTGAATCGTGAACTGGTATACTTGGAGCTGATGGTGCATAAGGCATTGGTGGTTTTGCATTCGTGTTAAAACCTATGTTAGAAGTTGGATAATTTACCTCAGTTTCTGAAAAATCAAAATGAAATATTTTAGAATAATATAAAAAAGAATAAAAATACATAAAATTTGAGTGACTCACTCGGTTTGCTTGCGCCCCCTCCTTCGCCATGTAAAAATGGAGTATTGATATCTTTATTTGATTGTGGATGTACAACTGCACTTCCTAGAATATTAATATGTATGTAATATACTTATCAATCATCAACAAGGTGTTTAAAAATGCGTATACAAGGAATTATGGCACCGATTAAAAAAAGTCTTGATCTCTGTACATTTAATCGACTATATCTTACTGTATATTTGTTAAATAAAATAATATTATACTAATAAAAATATATTCTAATTTATTATATGTAATACATACCTCCAGTATGTCCAGTGTTTAAAGGTTTTGAATTTATCGAGGAAATACTTTCATGACCAAATGAAGTTGGAGCATTTCCTCCTGAAGGATGATTTCTTCCTGAAGGATGACTCCCACCTGAAGGATGACTCCCACCTGAAGGATGGGAGGAAGATGAAGGCCTAGAAATTCGATGGCTCGATGATGAGCGACTACTGCCGGAACGTGAAAAAGAAAATCTTTTTGCACTTGTGTAACCTGTTGAAAATATGTAATATATGTATAATAAAATATAACATAAGATGATAAAAATTATCTCTTAATATTGAACATTAGTAAATATAACCGAGATAAGAAATATTAATAAACGAATAGCACTTTTTATGTATAGAAAAAGCATAATTTAATATATATATATATGTGACCACTTACACGCACAAATTTGATTTTACACTTTAGAATTATATTAGGATGTGTACTAATTTAGTATTAAACAATTGTAAAAATTAATATACTAACTTATGTTTATGAATCCAAAAAGAAGGAGTAAAAGAAGTATCCTTAGCCAAGTCATTGTAAATCGAGAACATACGACAACGTTTAAAATTACTATTAAAAATGGTCTATCTCGTTTAATTCCGACTTTCAAATAAACTGTGCGACGCGCTTATTTAAATCAAATTCCGTATTAAGAAATATATTTCTATGAATTAATGAAATTATATGTAAATGAGGAAAATAAAAATTCTCTTATCTGTGACCCCCAAGAGATAATGTATGATGTTTTATAAATTACGATGATTTCTCATTAAACCGGCTGTTATATCAAACACATGCGTTCAACATCAAGTATACTGAATACTACAAATATACTACGCTGATGAATATAACGTCATAGGAGATAAACCAAAACAAAGTCTAAAGTATCAAAGTGCAATAATTGAAATGTTTATTTCGACTGTTATCATATAAACTATATGTATTCTAACATAAAAATTAAGATTTATAAAATAAATAACTAATATTAGTATACTCAATGACTGTAATAATTAATATGTTTACATCGAGAAATTCGGAGTTCTCCGGTTGTAGAAAATTGTTGACAATATCTAATCATATTTTTATTTTTATCAATTTCTTGTATTCAGAATTATCTTTGAAAGAAGAATGTAAGGGAAACTTTTCTTGATATGTTAATATTAAATTGGGAAAACATGTAATTTATATATAAATTATACATTATTATTATTATTATTATTATTATTATTATTATTATTCAAAGCATAAATATAATTGATTTCTTATTTAAAAATATATATTATTTATATATTTATAAAATCCAGGATGTACCATCACCATCACAATAATATATATATACATATAAACATCTTTTTCGATAGAAGATAATAACTGATTCAGTTTTGATATAATACTGATAATATTGAAATAATCCAATATTTAATTATTTTCCTTAGCAATATATCTATCAAGAATTTTTTCACTTGGATAATCTGGAACGGATAATTGACGAAATCCTTCATCATCGACGAAACATATTTCATGATCATCCTAAAATAAATCAAAATTTGTTAATAATATAAAATAATGTTTAAAAAAATATATTACATTTTTACTAATAACAAAAAAACTATATTTTCTAATATACTTACTGGATCAGCAAGAATGATAACTCTAACTGAAGCTTTTCCTGGCGTATCTAAAGTTATCAAATCGGTTAATATTTTGTGTCCACTCTCCTTAATCTTTTTCTGTATTTCTGGTTGTTCAGCCAATGGTACAGAAAATGCTATACGACCATATGCTTTTGCATGGTCCACCGTAGTACCTAATATATTGAATTTATAATTGAAAAACATTTCAATTATAAAAAAATATGTATATAAAATGAAATTCTAAATAAATGTAAAAACACTTACCTATATCTACAAATTCAAGTTTAGTTTGATCTTCGCTATAAGACATTAAAACTTTATTATCTTTTTGTTCGATTACCTTCATATTTAAAATATCCCTCCAATAAGCTATAGTATTTTGAAGATTCGAACTAGATAACGTTACTTTCTCTACTGGATCTGATTATAATAAATAATTCAATTATATACAAGAGAAAAAGTATAAATATAAATTATCATTAATATTAGAGTTACCTTTATCTTTGGGTTGTGGTTCATTAATAATATAATACTTGTAACCACCTGGTGCTTGCAAAATAAACTTTCCATTTTCTTCTTGAACAGGCCATCCACTGCTTTTTGCTCTATCGATTGCTTCTTTAGAACGAATAGTTATTCCACGAAAATCATTTCCGCTTTCGTAATGAGAAATTCCATAATTATAAGTTAGTTCAACTACAAAATGATTATCTTCAGGTCCGTATCCTATCATCGTTTTACTCCATCGATTTGCATATGGACTATAAATTATAATATTCATTATTATTAATTATTACCATAAGTAATATATAAATAAAAAAAAATTAATAGCAATTCATAAAAATGACCCATTACAAGCAGCCTCACATCCATCAGCAAATTCTTCATGTCTTAATACCTAAAATTAAAATAATCAATTTTAAAACTATTGCACTTAATGATGCAATAACAAAAAATTGAGGAAAAACTAACCTTCATTCCAAGAATTTCTCGATAGAATTTCGCTGTTTGTTTGCGTTCAGCTATTTTAAATACAAAATGTAATGCACGACCACTAATCATTATAAAAATTATTAAGTATTTTTATTTTTAAGTAAAGAAAAGAAAATTATATTCCAAAATTGGCACAAAGTCCTTCAAAGGAATACACTTATGGTATATAGTTTAAACCTGTTGATTTATTGCACATATATGTTGCAGTGATTAATCTAATTGCTAAGAAAATCAACAATTAAATTCACATCATATTGTATGGATTCAAAGATTATCAGTCTTACCAATATTTATGTTCCTAAACGATTAACCGCAGTATTCATAGTGCGCTCTTATACTCAAATCCGCCTTAAGCATGGTCTTAAGCCAGCGTTTACATTCATAGACGCAATCTTAAGATATGCTTCAAAGTTTGATCTTAGCCAAGATGTGTAATTGGATAGATATTCATAGTCGTCGCTTAAGACGATATTAAGAATTACAAACTGTTGATGAATTCATAGTCAAATGAATGTATTCATTGTTTTAATAAAATACTGATAGTAATTTTCTTATTTTCTTATTCAATAATAACATTTATTGCCATTTGCATATACACTAAATATGTCTTAAAAACTGTAATTAAACTTATTAATAACTAATAATTGCACTTTTTGTGCTTATATAAAAAATTAAATTTATCTTTGGTATTACAAAATACCTTGAATAAGTATATATATATATATATATATATATATATATATATATATATATAATTTGGAATTTCCTTCTCGAGGTACTAGAAGCGTTAAGGCGTGTTTCCCTTAACGTGAGAAACGGGCCGTGAACGAGGAATAGACCAATGGGAACATGTGATGTAGTGAGAAAGAAATTTCCTTTTTAATTCTGATCTCTAGGGACGAGCCTTTATTCACAATAGGTGGTGTACAACGTGTACAACCGCGTTTCCAACGCGACTGGAAAAAAAAAGGAAAGATCATTTTCGGAAATACGTCGCTAGGTCTCGTTATGTTCGCTAATGTCAAGTTTAAACGTCATATTTTTCATTGATAATTATTGACAATACTGCATCATTAGCAATTGCATTAATTTTTTTTTAATTTATAAAAAGTAATATTTATTTAAAAATGGTAAATAAATGTATTGTTCACGGGTGTACAAGTGGACGAGTCAAGGATCGTAATAAGAATGCTAAATTAAATCAGAGAAATACATCTTTATTCGCTTTACCACAGGTAATATAACCTTAATTGATAATTATTAATTACTAATATAAAAAAATGCAATGATGCAAATGGTAAAAAGTGCAATTTACGATAATAAATTACAATTTACTTTTAATTGGACTTTTTAAATTTAGTTATCCATCCTTTACTCAACTGCGACTAGGTAAGATGAAATTGAATAGATTTACACAACAAATTGACGATAATGTCTTGGGAATAATTGTAAAACAATAAAAAAAATTTTCTTATTGCTATTTTTAACGTTAATTATAAGATTTGGTTAATTTATTTTGACTAAGGCGTGAGTACTGTGGGAAATCCAATAACCGCGAACCGAATGGCTAGTTACTGACCACCGTAACGACCAATGAGAAAGCCGGACCCGACAAGGGACTTCACCTTTTTATTTGTGATCTCTCAGAACAGATTTTATTCAACACGATACAGAATTTATACACACACGCACAATGAGATACAGAATGATAATTCGTTGTTTCTGGCGCCTCCTCCACCGTCGGCGGGATCGGCATCTTCGTCGTTGTCAGCACCAAGACCAGTACTGTCGTCAAGACCTACCCTTACGGTAAGGGCCCTACCTCCGTCGCACCGCTGGTGCCACTACCACAAGCAATACAGGGATCGGGCGGCTAACTGCAAACCACCGTGCAGTTATCGAGACGACACGCGCAGAAAAAACTAATCTCGCCCCCGCACAACTCGGCGGTAATCGGTGGCCAGTTTTCTTTTTGTTCGGATTACCGCCTGCATATTTTCGAGAGCTCGTTACGGCTACCCATGTTGGTCGACTGCGGCTCGGTAGTTTCTCTCCTACCCCGCCGCCTCGTCTCGAAATCGCTCTCCTGCGACAAACTTCGTCTTGTTGCTGCTAACGGCACCCCGATTCGCACCTTCGGTCGCCACCTACTGACGCTTTCGCTTGATTTTTCGCGAAAGTTTCAGTGGTTATTCGTGGTGGCCGACGGGCCCGAGCCCATCCTCGGGGCTGATTTTTTAAATCATTCCGGCCTTTTGGTCGACATTCGTCGCCAACGCCTCGTTGATCAATCTTCGGCCAAAGAATCGGCCTTGCACCTTCGAAAAGTCGCCCTCCACGGGGTTGCTTCTGTCGCAGCTTCGTCTGACTTACGCCATCGAGCCGCCTACGACTCGTTATCTCGCCGAGTTCGCCGACCTCGCTCGGCCGTCGAGATCTGGGGCTGTGCTCCAGGGCTGCAGTGTGGTGCACCGCATTGTTACGGCTGGACCGCCCGTCTTTGAACGTCCGCGTCGCATTGTCGGCGATCGCTTGTCCGAGGCTAAGTC
>NW_015148973.1:5080439-5095464 GCF_001465965.1 Polistes dominula | reverse complement strand
ATCGGCAGTCGTCGACCGCTCATCTGGAACGATGCAGCTGACCGTGCCTTCGAAGACGCCCGTCGCAGCCTCGCGACAGCTACGGAGACAGCCTTCCTCTCGCCATCCGCCCCGCTTCGTCTCGTCACTGACGCCGCAAACTCGGCCGTCGGCGCTGCGTTGCTGCAGCTCGTCGACGAAGTGTGGCGACCCATCGGTTTCTTCTCCCAGACGCTGTCCTCAACCCAGGCTCGCTACAGCACATACGATCGGGAGCTCCTGGCCGTCTTCCTCGCTGTGCATCACTTCAGGCGAATCCTGGAGGGTCGTCCGTTCACAGTGGTGACGGATCATCGGCTGCTCATCTACGCAGCCCGCTGGCCCTCGGATAAGACCTCTCCTCGTCAACAACAGCAGCTCGACTTCCTGCTTCAATTCGACGTCAACTTCGAGCACATCAGCGGCCCAGACAACGTCGTTGCCGACGCCCTCTCCCGGACTTTGGAAGATGCTCCCGTCCCGGATCGGCCTTCGGACAACTCGTCGCCTCCAGCGGTGGCTCCAGTCTGCGCCACAGTCAGCCTGCCTTCAGCGCTCAGTCTCGAGGCCATCGCAGATGCACAAGCTCGCGACGACAAGCTCCCATCGCTCGCAGCACGCACCTCCCTCAACATCCAACGCCTCATCCTCGAAGGAATCAAGGTGGCCTGCGATTCACACGGCGGTCGAGTTCGGCCTTACTTGCCTCGGACTCTTCGGCAAATGCCTTTGAGGCTATTCACGGTCTCGCCCACCCCGGTGTCCGTGCCACGGTACGTGACATCTCGCAGCAGTTCGTCTGGCCCGGTCTTCGCAAGGACGTCACCGTCTGGGCACGCGCCTGTCTTCCGTGCCAGCGCTCGAAAGTTTCCAGGCACAATCGTGCCGCGCTCTTCCGCTTCCAAGCTACGGAGAGCCGCTTCGAGCATGTTCACGTCGACATCATCACGCTGCCACAGGTAAAAAATTACCGCTATTGCCTGACTATAATCGACCGTTTTACCAGATGGCCAGCAGCTGTTCCGCTCGAGGACATATGGGCAGAGACCGTCGCTAAGGCTTTCACGTCGGCATGGATCGCTGACAAAGGATGTCCGCTCACAATCACATCCGACCAGGGCACTCAGTTCGAGTCTTCTCTCTTTGCTGCGCTTGCTCAAGCCTCGGGAACCACGAAGATCAGGACGACGCCTCACCACCCGCAAGCTAACGGCATGATCGAGAGATTTCACCGCACGCTCAAATCGGCGCTTATGTGCGCCCCGGCTCCTTGGCCTGACGCACTTCCACTCGTGCTTCTCGGCCTTCGGAACGCCTTCAAAGAGGACCTTCAGGCTTCGCCAGCGGAGATGGTTTTCGGCACGCCGCTGAGGATCCCCGGCGCTTTCTTCGCGCCGTGCAGCTCGCCTGTCGATCACACCTCTTTCATCGGCCGTCTTCGGTCCCTCATGGGAGCCCTGAGTGCCACGCCGGCTTCTGACCACTCTCGACGTCGTTCCTTTTTCTTCAGAGACTTGCGGACATGTACGCATGTCTTTCAACGAGTGGACACTGTCAGAAGACCGCTAGAACAGCCTTACAGCGGACCTCATCGGGTCCTTCGCCACATTAATGACAAGGTCTACGTCATCGAGGTCAACGGCTCGGAACGGACTGTCTCAACGGACGCCTTAAAACCGACGTACCTCGACACATTCGACGCGCCAGCGCAGACATCGGCTTCATCAGACTTCGTCGTCGTCTTCTCGTCCTACGGCTGCTCCCGGACCTCCACCTACGGTGCAGACCTCGCCTTCGACCTCCAGACCTGTCATCGGCTCGCCACCAGCATCTTCAACCGCCGCCACTCGGTCACCTCCTGCGACCTCCAGCAACGGACAACTTCGGAAGCGTCATCGACCGATCATCCTCCGGAGATCCTAGTCTTCCGTTCGCCTCCGGCGTCCGGTCCAGAGGGGGGAGTGACTGTGGCGTCCCGCACCTCCTCGGTGCTGACACCTCTCGGTCGATTCGTCAAGTTGCGGCGCTTCTCACCAGAACGGTGCTGACACCTTCCTGTACGTCGGCACCAACCTTCGCAGGTCCCTAGCAGCCGCCGGAAATGCGCGCGTCCGGTGGTGGCAATATCTGTTCGGCCATGCAGCCGGTCCAGGAAGTGGCAGCGCCGGATTGGCCGAAGCTTGTGGCGTGATTTCGACCCGAGGTTCTGATTAGCGGATCAACATGGCGTGATCTCGGCGCGTTGTCCTCCGCGTCCCGATGATCTAGGATTTAGCGAAAGCTGAATCGATTTCGGTCATTCTTGTGCGGTTTATCATTCAGAAAAGTCGATATTTTCACACGTTCGTGAATTCCAATATCTTGCCTTACCGTTGAATTTCTGTGTCTCATCGATCTCGTGTGCTTTTTCGCCATTTTCTTAGTCTTTTCTGTTTTCTGTGTGGATCACTAATAAAAAAAAAAGGAAGTTTCCACTGGTCGTAGGCCAGCGTTGGTGATTGGTCAATCACAGTGGTCAGTAACTAGCTACGCAGCGCGGTCTTTGGCAGATAACATCTCAACTTCCACAAAGGCATTACAGTATTTTGAAATTTCAAAACAATTTGTAGGAATTTATACAATTTTGATAAATATAATTATCTACTATATATATGTGGGACGAACGCCTCCATGCCAAACTTGTTAAGCATTCGTGGAAGGGAACTGGTCGGTGGGCCCTGGATAGCTCAATTGGTTAAAGAGCAGTCGCCCGGATAGCGAAAGATCCGTGGTTCGAGTCCCGGTCCAGTCAGTCCAGCGGTCCAGTTTTTTTTCACGAATCTTACATATATATATATATATTATATTAATAATAATAATAATGATAAGACAAATATATTAAACAATTAAAAAATAGATTTATTTTAAGATATTTTTATTTCTCAATGTGATACATGGTCATAGTTTTACTCGAACTGAGATTTGTTTGCTTAAAATTTTGTAAATTTTTGCGATTATACCTACGCGATAGTATAAGGTATTTACGGTCTTGCGTAGTTCTTGTTGAACTTTTGCAGTAATTAAGAATACACTGTCGAACCACGAACGTTTTTTTATTATTTGTTTTTAAACTTACTTTTCAGAAAAAAATACAAAAAAATTTAAAAATTTTAAAATTATAAAATACATGAAATTTGTGCATTTTTTGAGAAAAACCGTTATTTTCTCGAAGTTCGCCATTTTTCATTTTTTTTATTTTCTAGAAAAAAACTTTGTCTAAATCTGCGATTATCCCTTCCAGTCCCAGAGAAAGCTGAGTTAGTTTCCTATTTTTTTTATTTAATTGAAAAAAAAAATTTTAATTTTCAAAATTTGTAATTTATTTTTTTTTTAATTAAATTAATGCAATTAAATAATTTTACAATATTAAATACTTAATTTATAGTCGCAAAATACAAAGTTATTAAAAAAAAAAAGCATTTCAACCTTTCGTTTTTTGCTGTAAGAATATGATGGAGTTATTACGTCATTTTTAAGTCAGAACATATGACTTTATATTGAGGTCATAAATAAAGTCACCATTACGTCATGTCTACGAAAAAATTTGATGATCACTGYATGACCTATGTATGACATCATTTTAAGGTCTTGTGTTCACTGGGTAACTTATACTAGTCGAAAAGTTGTTAAGCGAGAATTCCTTATATAGGAAATGCGTTGCTAAACATTTTTATACTATATGTTGTTTCGAGGCTTTGGAAAGAATTTTACCTGAATTATCAAATTTTTGCAAATGTATTAATGATTTTCTAACCATGATGTCTTCTAAATCGTTTGAAATATGGGAGAAACAGACACACCAATTTATTCTTCTTCAACTTTTTGAGATAGTTAAATTTTATGATTTATCGGATGAAGCAGGAAGAAATAATTTAAGGGAATTACTGACAAACCATTGCTCTGAAAATATAATTGAATGCGTTGTTAAATATTTCGAGAATATGGTACCTGATGTGAATAAAAGACTTGATCTTTTAGAAAATACAATTAGTAAACTCAGAACGCCAACGAAAGATTCTACGGAAATTGTACCAGAAGTATCTGCCGAAGAAACACATCAAAATAATATGGAAGTATGTACTTACTAGAACTCCATCAGATCTTTAAATTTAGTTTACTATGTTATCATCATATTGAATTTTGTTGATTTATTCAGAAAGCGAAATTACGAGTACAAATCTTAGACCTTCAAGAAGAAGAATATAAAACTATACAAAATAAAGAATATTTGAAAGCTGAGCAAATAAAGGAACAACGAAATAAAATAGATCAAGATTTAATGAAATTGAATGAGAAACCAGAACCTTGTATTTCGATAAATGACGATGATATCGAAGAAGAAAAAAACGATTCCGAAACGATGATTAAATGTTTCACCATCATGTGCTCTATGATGAGAGTTAAATCGATCAAAACTTTACTGCCTACTCTTAGATGCCTTCTGAATATAGCCATTTCAAGTTTGGATGTAAGTTATTTCATTTTATACATTATTCTCAATACATATTTTATTATTTTTTTTGTAATAATATATTTATATTTAGCATCCAGACGATAAGGTCCATTTATTAGCATTGGAAGCTTTGGGAATTTTTTGCATATTAGATAAGGAAATAGCTAGAAAACATATCTTTACATTTTTATTACAATTTTCATTGGAACAAGATAAACAAGACATTTGGATTATCACTTTAAAAGCTCTTTTCGATCTTTTCACACGTTACGGAGTTGACTTTTTTGATATCAAAAAAGTTGAGAACGATGATAGTGCTAATCAATCAAATAAACCTAATAAAAATATTAAGTTATTTGGTCGAGAAGAAGAAGAAGAAGTTCTTACTGTTTGTACCACACATACACAATCAGTCTATTAATCAAATACAAAATCCTGATATAATGAAAATTTTAATCGGATTAATGAATAACGCGGTAAGAATTATTTAATATTTCATGTATAATATATTTACTTTCCTATAATGTGAAATGTACTAAATTCTTGTTAATAATCGTTACAGAATCAAGATTTAAGAAATGTCGCAACGGAGGGACTCTGTAAATTAATTCTAAATTTATGGATAAGCAATTGCTCCTTTTTGTTGTCGCGTATAATAGTAATGTATTTTAATCCAACTAACTCTGACTTTAAAAATCATTTCCAACGCGCCCGATATTAGTCCTCTTCAAGAAATAAATCTTTACGAAGTAGCTGTTTTTATTTTGAAATTAATTAGTTATAGAGGTGACAGATTCAACATGAATACATATTGTATACATAATAATTTGGCATTTGCTATACTTGCTGAAATTCTTAATTTGGATAGTAAAATTAATAAGGATATCCTCATTAAGTGCTTAAAGCACTTAGATATACAAGTAGATGACGAATTATCACAGAAGAATTTAAAAGATGGTATCGAGAAAGTTTTATTGTTGGTAAGCGATTTTCTTCATTTTTTTAAACAAAATGTCATTTATTGTAAAACCGCAAATGGAGGAAACAGAAAATGATGATTCAGATAATGAAGAGTTTGAATGAAATTATTTATCATTTCAAATTAACAAAGTATCATTATTTGTAGAAATCTTTAATAAGTTTTTATTCTTTATATATATATATATATATAAATATATAATATAAAAATATATAATATATAATATAATAAAAATGTGTGTATTAGATTTAGATATATCTGGTAATTTATTTTTTATTACTCATGCGGGGAAAGTACTATCTTTTCGGTCGCTATAGGGGTCGGAAAGACGCTGTTTACCTACTTTACAATAACAACACGCATTTTGAGTAAAATAAATGTCAATTTGAGTGCGACAAGTTTACTTACTTACTACGTACTACGATCCGTGTACGATCCGTGTACGATCCGTATATGGTCCGGTGTTCCATCCCCCTGTGGACCGCCGTTTTCATCGTTTTCATGATAGGATTTTGAACTTAATGACTGAAAAAAAAAAGAACTGCATCAACTTTGAAAAAGTTGGAACTTGGATACTTTTTCCACATTTTGAAAATTTTGTTTGAGAAATAGTTGGATTTTTTTCGAATTTCAAATTTTCCCGGGGCGTACGATAATTTTCTTGCCGCGTACGATAATTTTACGCCCCTTTGTCGATCAAACGAATTAAAGTCTCTGGGATCACTGTTTAGAGGTAAGGATAATAATTATATTAATACGAAGTTGATCTATATTATCAATTAAAGAATTATATGTAATTATAAACAAGAAACTTTACGGTGTATATTAATTTTTAAAATTTTTTTTTGGTCAAAAACGCTTTTTATAACAGAGTTCCAATAGATCCAGGTCTTGATAAATGAAAGTGGCTGAAGCTTTAAACGCAGAAACAAGAAAATCATGAATCAACTTCCATCATTCGTGCCAAAAATTTCCTGACGTTTGGCATAAATTTTCATCCAAAAATTTACCCGAATCTTTTAATGAAGGATCCATTAACGATTTTTTGATTTCATCGTATATTGTAGAAAAAGAGGACTGTAATTCTAGTGATGAAGAAAATGAGACGAGTATTATAGATTACAGCACAACTAAGCCATTGAAAAGAGGGAAGCTATACGTTGATAGTAACCATGTCACAGAAATCTTTGATAGCGTAATTTCTCAAAATATTTATTGTTTAAAAAATAAAATGAAAGCTTCCTACAAAGTAAAAAATAATTATTCGGTGCAAGTTATGATTAATTTTGACAGCGGTAAAATTATGCGAGGAACATGCAAATGTAAAGCTTCAAGCTTAGGACGCTGTGCACATGTTGCTGCTCTTTTACATATATTGTTAATACAAAGCAAAGAAGCTTTTAAAGAAAATGTAGCTTGCACAAGTCAGCTTTGTGCTTGGAATCAAGGATCCAAGAAAAAAGAAGCACACAAAGTTGACCACCAGTATAGAATCACGAATAATAATAATCATGATATTAATAATAATAAAGGCAAAAACAGTAGATCTCGGAATTTTTTAAATGTAGAACCAGATGTGGGAAAAACATTAAATTTTGTACATGAATTGCAAATATTTAATCAATTAAAAAATACTCCCGCGAGTATATGGGAACTAATGATTACCCCTCCTTACGAAAATTATAAACTAAATCTAAAACGAAAAAGTATTTTACGTAGCCTAGTATACCAATTAACTGCTTCTCTGTACAGTGATCAAGAAGAACCGCGTGATTTAACAAGTGGAAATCAATCGGATTGTGATAAATGGTAGCAATATAGAAAAATTCTAATTACAGCGTCAAAAATAAAATATTTAAACGTGAAGAAAAATGAGGAACAGATCTTTAACTGGATTAAATATCACTTGTGAGTGGATAAAAATGTTGATAGTTTAGCATTGGCATATGGTCGCGATCATGAAGAAATAGCACGGAATACATATACAAATTTTATGTCGCAGAATTTTGGGTTTAAAGTCACTCGCAGCTGCTTATGGGTAAATCCAAAATATCCAGGAATAGGATCTTCCCCAGATGGACTTGTTACAGATGTACCTACCAAATCATATGGTTTGCTGGAAATTAGTCCAAAGGTTTTAGAAAATATTGAACCAACAGATATACATACACTAACACCTCAACAAAGAAGTTCGTTCTGTTATATCTTCCAAACGCCGAAGTCAATGAAATTGAAAAGAAATCATCAGTATTATTATCAAATTCAGACGCAGATGGCAATAACCGGAAGACAATGGTATGATTTTATGATATGGACCTCGAAAGGTTTTCATGTAGAACGAATTAAATACAATCCAAATTTTATAGAACCAGTATTGAATAATATAAGTATTTTCCATCAAAACATTTTGACGCTAGAGTATTTCGAGATGTGTATTCTTCGAGATTTAGCGCCATTTGATTTATCTCTAAGCCTAAACTAAAGAAAAAATTAATTATTTTACAATAATTATAGGTGACAGTAATTTTTATATTTCAACGACACTGTCATTCGTATTATTTTAAGTGATTTATATTATTTATTTTGTTTAAATGATTTTAAATATTTATTTTGTTGTATCACTTTTGAGTGATTTATATGATTGTTATTATATTAAAAGTAAATATATTTTTATATAAGTAAAGCTTTAAGTAATAGGTACTAAAAATAATATGCAATATTACTTAGAAGACGGTATAATTGTTACAAAAAAGATACAAAATTTAAAACACTTAAATATAAATATATTGATGTTAACTGAGAAGTGTACATTATTTACAATTGGTATTGGTAAGATAAACTCTTAATTTTTTAGCAGGTTATTATTGAATCAACACAATTTTCACGTCTTCCGTTTTAAATTATTTTCTCAAGTAAGCACAGACTATTTAATCAATAACAATCGGTGACTGGAAATTAACTAAGCAAGCACATACAAAAAGACTTTGAGACATCAGTGAACGTACACTTAAAGGTAGAACTTTCTGAAGGAGTCGAAACTGTTTAATTCTTCCAATAACATGCTCAATGTAGATACGTTGTTTTGCAATCAGTTTTGTCTCCATTTCTTCTTGAGGTGATCTTTCCCTACCATTTAAAAATGGTGGTATATTTAAGTAAGCTTGCTTCGATTCAACTATATTATGAACAGTGAATCCTCTATCTGCTAACACTAAATCTCTAGGTTCTAGAAAATCACAAATATTTGATTTAATAAATATTTCACGATCTGATATACTTCCTTCGAATAAATCTGATACAAAGCATACATCTCCATTAGAAGTACATCCAATTAGTGCTTTATAACTAATTCGAGCTTTTTACGAAGAGTATAAATTTCCTTGATGTTCAAAGTTTAATGGCGACTGACATTGAAATTCCGTACAATCTACAATAACTCTAATATTTTTTAAAAATTTTAAAGTTTTAAGTAAAGTTTCAGAAAGTTTTTTCTTTGATGGAAACATAAACGGCTTTAAATTGCATGTAAATTGGTCGTATAAGTATTGTATCCAATATTTAATCGTTTTAGAAACTAGAGCTGTAGAAATTTCAAACCTGTAAGCTAAATCTTCAACTAAAGTACCAACGCGTAACCGGATAAGTACTAGAATCAATTGCTGTATTGATGTCAATTTTTGATGACTATTGTTACTTTTCTTCTGCTGATCAACTTCATTTAACACATTGTTATATTCCGGATTAACAAAATTGTATAAAATTACAATTTCTTGATACTCCAAGCTTGAATAAAATTTACATTTTTTAATATTATTTTTGGATAGACTCTTCAAATTTATCCATTGCTGAACTTTGACGTAGATTAACTTGAGTCCTTTTACTAGTCAGTTTTTTAATATCAGTTTGAACGCCTTGGTTGCATGTGATATTTGGCAATGTTTCATCTTCTGCAGGAATTTCTACTAATGTTAAAATCTCACTGTTTTCACCGGCATCAGTAAATCTTGAAAATTCAAAATTTTTATTTGGCAAGTTTAATTCTGGTGTAGAAATGAAATTTTGATTCAATGAAAATGCTGTTGTTTGACCATTTTGTCTTTCATCAATAAGGACAATGTGGACAGTTGTACAATCTATGTTTTTTGCAGGATGGTTTTAATTTTCAATGCCTTGATTCCTTTCCTAAAACATTATAATAATTTAATTTTAGGTTTGGAGCAAAGGTTATCTTTTTTTTTGACAATTCTATAATTTATCGTAAAAGAAATTATTTTAAATAATCCACTTACGTCATTAATTTGTTTATATTTCTCGGCCAAAGAAGTCCTTGTCACTTTTACCTGCGAAAAAAATTGATTACTTGAGGTTATAGAATGAGCTGTCACATTAACAATTAAATAGATTTAAATTACATTGTTATTTAGTTTATTTACACAACTGACGGGATCAGGATATTCTGTTGTTGGACTGCTTTCTCCTTCAAAATGAAGTAACAAATGTATGTGTCTTTATTTATATGATCAATTACTTCGAATCAACCATCACCTCGTCCACATCTTTTAACCCACAAATCACATTTAGCACATTTTGGACTAATTTTTATATTTCTTTTTTGTTGATTTGATAAGTTTTCGACGATATTCGAAACAAGGTTTCGGGAAACTAATAAAATAATATAAATACTCTAAGAATGATTTACTACGAGTATCACTCCGACAGAATCCATAACAACAACGTTTCTTCGCTCCTTTTCTTGCTGATAACACCATGTACATTGATTTTCTGCTTCACAGCATTATTTACATATTTAATAATTATTAATAATTGAATATTTTTGCTTATACACGTATAAAGTGCCCGAAAAACATGGCGGAACTTGAAGCATGCACACACAAAATTTTTAACTACTAACAGGTCTATTGTGTTACGAACATCTGATAATTAAGTAAGGAGAAGAAAAAAAATTTAGAAATGTCACTTGATACTGGTTTTAATATTTTAAAAGCTAGAATATTAAAAAAACGAAGGCGATTAAAAGAAAGTAATGTTTGAGTGAGTATTATTTTCGTATATTATTTCTCCATTTTTAAATGTCGTCTTCTTTTCATCTATAATTATTTATTTCTATTTAGAAATAAGATAAGAAATACTTTAGAAAAGGAAAATTGGAGCTTTTGTACAAAACAAAAAATAATGAGACTAATGATAATAATGTCAATATTGTTACATTCGATGTGGGTAAACAATAACAGGAATCTGTTATTATTATATAAGAAATTAGAAAAAGAAGCATTTAGAAGATTAAAAAAATATAAGATTTATGAACTAAAAGTAAATAAATTAATAAAGCGTTATATCGACTAACTTAAGTAGTTATTAAAATGTACAAAATAATAAAATAATATTATTTGTTTAAAAGGCTTTAGGAATGATTTCTAAAAAGCTATAACCACAAGACCAAAATGTTAAAGGAAATGTCAATGTACCCAAAGAAGGTATCACTTACAAATATATATAAAAAATGTCTAAAAAATGTTTAAAAAATTAATCAAACTATGACAGAAACTTTAATATAAATATTAGTTTCCAATTTTTCCAATTCTTAGTATAAGTATGGGGTAATTAATTAAATAGTAGAACACCTGCAGAAAAAATGAATATGCAAAATGGCTAGTGTTACTTATACTCAAACAAGGGAATATTTAAAACCATTTCTAAGGAAGTTACAAAATAAATCACTTCCTGAAGGCATAATTGATAGTTAAACTGAAATTGTATAACATTTATTTGAACGTAATTATATTTTGATATGTATTACATTTATGAAATAGATTATTTATTATATATATATGTGTTTATAACTTATTGTTGGTTAACAAATATTTTATATTTTAGACTAGTGATGTATATTTACAAATGAAGATAGAAAATTCTACTTGGCCTATTGGTATAACTATGATTGATATTCATACTGGTAAAGAAAAAGTTTTTCAAAAATGTAGCACATATAATGAACAATAAAAAACAAAGAAAATATATTCAAGGTATAAAAAGATTAATGTATCTTATTAGCGAGGATAGTATCGTATGCGGACGAGATAATGGGGGATCACCAAAGCGGTTTTAGGAGAAATAGATCGATTACAGATCAGATCTTTATTATTCGGCATATCTTGAAAAAAAAATGAGAATTTAATCTTGTTGCTGTAAAGGCGCTTAAAAAAAAAACTCAGGATATACAGGACAATCTTCCTACTGGTAGTCCTTTATGGTAGCGAAACGTGGTCACTTACGTTGCGGGACAAAAAGGAATTTCGGGTTTTCGAAATTAAGTTCTTCGTAAAATCTTCAATGCAAAACGCAATGAGGAAAACGAATGGAGAAAACTCCATTACGTAGAAGACACCGATTGTAAAACCGGACATTATTAACGTTATAAAATCACGCCGATTAAGATGGGCTGATCATGTGGCGTGCATAGGGGAAGTTCGAACGGCGCATAAAATACTGGTCGGTATACCAAACGGGAAAAGACCACTAGGTAGACCGAGACATAGATGGGAGGACATTAGAAGGAATCTTAAAGAAATAGGCTACGAAGACCGCGAATGAGGGGGTCGCGCTCAGGGACAGGAACACTGGATTTGATATTTGCAGCAATGAACTTTCGAGTTCCTAATGCCAATTAATAATAATAATAATAATAATAATAATAATAATAATAATAATAATAATAATAATAATAATAATAATAATAATAATAATAATAANTAATAATAATAATAATAATAATAATAATAATAATAATAATAATAATAATAATAATAATAATAATAATAATAATAATAAAAAGATTAATGACTAAATACCAAAAATATTATCTAACAATACATACAATCTTAATAAACATTTAAACTTTATTAATATTGAAAACAAAATGAAATTTAAACTATTATTTTATGATAAACATGGAGAAAAATATTATTTACTTTTCATCTTACCTATTTAATTGTTTTTCTTATTTAATTTTATACCCTCTATATTGGATGTATTTATGTGATAAATAATAATTTAAGAAGAATTCTATAATCTAGATTTAATAACAGATTAATCTTTAAATGTTGCAGTCATTTCATTGGCTTTATTAACAGCAGCTTCAATAGCGTTCATCATAGATCCTCTGAGTATTATATGGAATGAATATTTATAAATTATTATAGAATTTATATATATTCTATAGTTCGTTAATAATATAATTTCGTTATGTACCTAACTTGACCACGTTCCATAGCATGAACTCCAGTAATAGTAGTTCCACCAGCAGAACAAACTTCATCTTTCAATTGACCTGGATGTCGTTCTGTTTCTAATACCATTTTACCAGCTCCTACAAGTACTTGAGCAGCAAATTTGGTTGCCATTGCTCTCGGTACTCCCATTTTCACAGCACCATCTGCCATAGCTTCTATAATGAGATACGCCTGAAAATGTAATCTTATGAATCAACCATTAATACATTTTTCTACCATTTACATACATAAGCAGGGCCAGAGCCTGATAAACCACTAATTGCATTTATCAGAGATTCGGGGACATTCTGGCTAATACCGATGAATGAAAATAATGTGCCTATTAATCTAATATCTTCCTCCAGTGCGTTTTTACCACAGTAAACTAAAATTTATTAAATACATCAATTCATTGTAGCTAAAGTTATGTATATAATAAAACATTTTTAAAGACCGACATACCTGTGATACCTTCTCCAATCATCATAGGCGTATTTGGCATACATCTGATAATTCTAGGGTGTGTATCAATTGCAACGAGTTTCTAGAAAAATACCAATGAAAAATTCAAAATAAAATAAGAAAAAAAATAGAAAAATTAAATTTTATTATATCTTACTTCTGCTAAAGTATCTAACGAAATTCCAGCAAGTACGGACACGTATAATTTATTGTGACTTTTTGTTTTAAGCGTTTTTGCAACTCCATTAAGAGCTTCATCGAGCATATGTGGTTTAACTGCTAAAAATACAATATCACTGTTTTTAACAACTTCTCCGTTGTTAAACGTATTATGAGTTCCAAGTTCTTTCCAAGCGGTAAGTGTTTTTTCGGTGCGACTGGACACCCAAACATTCTTAGGATCTAAAATATCTATAAAAAAGTTTTCATTTACAATAATAAATTATTAAAATATACATATATATTTTATTTTTATGTATAAATATATATTTATTTATAAGACCTTTTGATATAAGACCTGCTCCAATAGCACTTGCCATATTACCACCTCCAATAAATCCAAGTTTAAGAGATTTAAAATTATGTTCATCCATAGTTAATGTTATATTTAATATTTAAATTAACGTTATTTTTTTTTTTAAATCTTTTGAAAAGAACTCATACACTTGTCCAACGTATTCCAGCAATTAATGTTTACATAAACATATTATGTGTGACATTTAAATTTTCCTTATTATGATTATTCTAATTGTTTTGGTAATGTCAATCCATAGACTTAGTCTATATGGACTGCGCAAGCTTTATACCTTCCTGTGTGGAACTAGTGAGAACAGAACTGACATGAAAGAGAGAGAAAATAAAAGGTTCTTTTATCTCTCTCTTATTGCACACTCGTGTTGACGTAGAAGAGATTATAGTCAATAGTGTACAAGTGATAAGTAATGAAAATTTTCTAGGTAAGCAGATATAGAACATAGCCTCTCTGTTTCTCTCAATTTTGCTGCCATCACTTTCAAAACGGTATACCGAGACGTTTCTTAAGGAACTCACATGTTTATACATTAATACTGTATTTTTTCATAGTTTGTACTGTCATCGCGTTAAGTTCCTACTATTGCCCACTGGTGATCACGGTAGTAACTAAGATGAATCTGGTTTGTAAAAAAATAAACTTGTGTGCTTCTGTATTTTTTATCTAGATGATTTAATTCGACACGTCGATAATATCACTATCATAAAATAGTTACTAATACATACATCGCAATAAATATATCTTACATAATATTAGCCCTTTTGATAATGATTGCGTCATTTATATTACGATTGGTATGTTAATTAAAATAATAAATTATTAGATTAGCTATTGTGAAAAAGTTTTCAATGACATTTTGCAACGGAAAATTTTTCGCTTTGGTGAATTTTCATGTATATTATTATTCTGTCCTACTCCCTATTATCTTGTGGCGTCTCGCACCAGCGCAGTGCTGACACCTCTCGGCCAACAGCGCGCAGCTGTAGCAGCGCGCGCAGGAAACGTGCTGACATATCTCGGCCGACAGCACTAACTTACGCAAGCACCTCGTATCGCGGTTCCACAGGGACATCCGATTGGCCTGACCACGTCCTTTTGGCTGGCCAGAGCGGAAGAGTGACCACTGCGACCGTTGCTCTCCCCACTTCCGGATGCCTGGATCGCCGTAGCGGTACACACGCAGGAAGAAACACTTCACTTCTGCTTCGTCCATCGCACCGTCCGGTCGCATTCTTCTCATCGCGCTCTCGTGT
>NW_015148973.1:5041121-5080314 GCF_001465965.1 Polistes dominula | reverse complement strand
GTGCAAACGCACCCTAACGCGCCGAGTAACCTCAGGGAAGGAAATTCCTAAAATCTCTTTATAGGTAGACAGCTTTGATTTAGTTAAATTGCCGGAAACGTTTTATTTATTATCACTTATTCTCTTCTTCGTCTATAATAACATCTCTTGTATTATTTTTATTTTTCTTATAATATTTGCTTTATTCTCATAACGTTTATCTCTAGGTATAAACAATAAAATATTTAAATTCTTTAAAAAAGTTCATTTTTATATATAGATTGACTTATTTACAGTATCGTGGCTATATAAAAACCCTCATACTGTTCCCATATTTACTTCTAAACTTACAATGAATTTTTAAGAATTTCTTATAAATAAATTACTATACATAATTAATTTTAAACAATTTATTAAATACCACACACACACATATATATATATATATATATATATACATACATAAATAATAGTAAAATATTTAATAGAAATAATATGAAAATAATAAATTATAATTCTTAAGAAAGTATTGAAAAATCAAATTTTCCGCCATTTTGTAATCTCGATTCTTTGAAGCACGGAGCCTAAATAACAGGAGGACGATCGCAATGTATTACAAATGTTCGAAAATGAGGGGACAGATCTTTTGCCACTAGAGCGCGTTAGTGTGGCTAATGTCAGGTTTTTAAAACTATTGTCGCAAGAATGTAACAATCGTACTCACGCGTTAGTCAAAATAAATTAACCAAATCTTATAATTAACGTTAAAAATAGCAATAAGAAAAATTTTTTTATTTTACAATTATTCTCAAGATATTATCGTCAACTTGTTATGTAAATCTATTCAATTTCATTTTACCTAGTCGCAGTTGATTAAAGGATGGATAACTAAATTGAAAAAGTCCAATTAAAAGTAAATTGTAATTTATTATCGTAAATTGCACTTTTTACAGGACTAGACTTTTTAACATTTGCATCATTGCATTTTATTATATTAGTGATTAATAATTATCAATTAAGGTTATATTACCTGTGGTACAGTGAATAAAGACGTATTTCTCTGATTTAATTTAGCATTCTTATTACGATCCTTGACTCGTTCACTTGTACACTCATGAATAATACATTTATTTACCATTTTTAAATAAATGTTACTTTTTATAAATTAAAAAAACATTAATACAATTGTTATGATGCACTATTGTAAACAATTGTCAATGAAAAATATGACGTTAAAACCTGACATTAGCGAACATAAGGAGACCTAGCGACGTATTTCCGATAATGATCTTTCCTTCTTTTCCAGTCGCGTTTACTAGATATTTTCCTATGTCGATCGCCCTCCTGGTATCTAGGCTAGGCTCCGTGCTTTGAAGAGTCTGAAGTTATATTTAAAAAGAAATAAGTGTAAGGGGGGAAGGAGCATACATTCAAGACACATTAATGTCAATTGGTGGCAATCGTGAAGAGGTACACAGGGTGCGGCAATGTTCAGTCGATTACTTGCGTTCGTTGTCTCCGTCGTCTTCGCCGTCACTGTGTCGTTGTCATCGTCGATAGTCGTTTGTCGTCGTCGACAAGATAAGTTAGTTAGAGTGAGAAAGAGTAACAATGCGGCTTGTACTCGTCATTCGTCGTGCTCTAAACAAATTTATTATTAGTCATTTATAGTGTAAGAGTGTGAGTTGCGTTTGTACATATATACATATATATATATATATATATATATATATATGTATATTTTTCGCATTTAAATATAAGAAATCATTTATCATCAAAGTGTAACTCTGGTAGCCGTTGTTCGTTTAACTTGTAACAAATTTGATCGAATTTCTATTCGTATATATTTTTAACATAGTTTACATTTAAAAATATAAGAAAAGTGTTCATCGTCAAGTGTAATTTTATTGTGATAGAATTTGTCTAAATTATAATTCGTTGATTCGTAGCTTAGCGAGGTTATCGCTTTGATGGTGCATAAGAATAGACCGATGAAAATTGTGTTGTGCGCCTTTCGTACGGAGTGTGAGATCATAGTCGAAACATTATGACGGACGGTCGCCCTTGCTACGATACGAAGGATCGTCCCTTCCTTTTCCCTTCTCTTCAAACATTATCCTATAGCCTATCGGAAAATAATCAAATAAGTGATGAACGTACGTGAGACAAACTAAATTCTAAAACATTGTCCTTGGTTATTACAAAGTGAACACTTTATTTAGACAGTTACATTAGTTTTTAAACGGAAGGTTATTTTTCGACACGATTTCACCTAGGATTTTTTTAACCTAAAAATCAACGACCATGAAGAAACAATTTTTCAGGGTTAAACAGCTCGCCGATCAAACTTTTTCCAGGTAAATAGTTATTCCTTTTCATGTTTTTTATATTTTAAAGTTAAAAAAGCAGGTCTGAATGTTTCTCTATCTTTTTCTATCTTTGGATTGATTTACCTTGAAATTGAAAAAGTCAATTTAGTTTTTTTTTCCTTTGGTAACTTATCAAATTTTATCTACTTTCCTTTTTTCTTGACAAAAAAATGTTTAAAATGAAGATAGTATGTAATACGATATTTGTTCAATCATTATAAACTGAACTTTTTAGTTTTTTTTGCTAACTTTATAACAAATATCGATAATATGTTTTCTATTGTGTTATTGATATTGCACGTTTAAAGGTTATTGACAGTCTAAAAAAGGAAGATTGAAAAGCATGCACTAAAATAAACCATGAGTCAGGATAGATATCCAAAAAGTAGAGTTATTCTTGTAAAAGCTTCTTCTCTTTAGATTGACTAACATTTTCACTTCAAATCATACTTGTATCAATCTTTTACATTATTAACTTTCACATTTATTTATTTGATTAATTTGTCTTATTTTAAATAGAGCTGGCAAAACAGAAGTTTTGACAGATGATTTACAAGCTGCGGATAAACATGTAGAGCAAATTAGAGCAGCTCTTACGGGTTTAAGTAAAAGACTTGGTAATCCACCAAATCAAGCGATTGCACAGGAACCTGCATTTAAGGAAAAACGTTTGGTAAATTTTAATAAACTTATTTAAAGAAACAAAATTATCTAAATGCTATTAGTACTAGATTATATGCGTTATTTTATTAATGTATTTATAATAGTAAAACGTTTATACATATTTAATATTGTCAAGTATAATTCTATTATGATCTGTTTGTCTATATTTATATCGGTTTGTCTATATTTCTTTGTTTATTCATAAAAGTAAGCACATAAAATTTATTTCTTATTTATAATAATATTAAGAATAATTATAGTAAGATCGACTACAATAATATGTATATTTATTATAGAGAAAATGTCCGGAATACATACTTGGACAAACAATGTTAGAAAATGCTACAGAAGATGGCCTTATGGGTTTTACTCTTTTAGAATGTGGAAAGACACAAATGTCATTAGCTAATGAGACTGTCGAACACGAAGCAAAAGTTGAACAATATGTTGCAGCACCATTACAACATATCTTAGATACTGACATTCCAAATATATTGAAACATAAGAGAAATTTGGCACGCTTAATTTTGGATATGGACAGTGCGAGAACACGCTATCAACAAGCTAGCAAGCATAATGCTGGTAACGAATAAATCATTTCAGTAATTCATATGATAATTTCAATAAAATAGTAAATCATGTAAAAGTAATATTACATATTTATGAATGTAGGAACCGGTGCAACAAAAGCAGATAGTTTAAGAGAAGATTTAGAAGAGGCTGAATCTAAAGTTGAACAATGCAGGGATCAATTAGCTGCAGAAATGTTTCAATTGATGTCAAGAGAAACAGAACTAGCACAGACCATCATACAATATGTCAAATTACAGAGAGCATATCACGCAAGTGTTTTACACTGTCTTGAAGATCTTATTCCTGGATTAGAAACTTATATCAGTTAGTATATAGTTTATATATTTTTGGTACTATATATATACTGATATATTTGATTCTGATTTTATAATTTTTGGATTATATTAAAATGTGTATTTATTTCATAGATAATAACGAAATGAAACCTGTTTATGGTTATCCTCTTGAAGAACATCTTAGAGTAACAAACAGAAAAATAGCATTACCTATACAATTGTGCGTATCCGCATTATTGCGTTTAGGTATGGAAGAAGAGGGTTTATTTAGAGTAGCTGGTGCTGCATCCAAATCTCGCAGAATTAAATTGAGTTTAGATGCATGCTGTTTGACTTTATCCACAGTTTTAGAATACAAAGATCCTCATGTTATCGCTGGTGCATTAAAGTCATATTTACGTGAACTTCCAGAACCTCTATTAACATTTAAGTATGTATGATTTTCCTAATATAAACCGTTCTATTTATAATGTATTTTTATTATCATTGTTATTTTATTACTTTTTTTTAAAGGTTGTATTCTGAATGGATGGCTGCTGCAAAAATAACACAAAATGAATCTAGATTACGTGCGCTTTGGGAAGTACTGCACAAGCTTCCATCTGCAAACTTAGAAAACTTGCGGTTCCTAATTAAATTTTTAGCAGTTTTGAGCAAAAACCAAGACATCAATAAAATGTCACCACAAAACATAGCGATCGTTATTGGTCCTAATTTAATTTGGAGCCCACAAGAAGATATAAATACAATAGTGTAAGTCACTTTTTTTAATTATATTATATTATATATATATATAAAATATATATTGTATTATTTCAGAATGAATATGAGTACTACAAGTATTTCTAGTCTTATTGTGGATCAATTGATTACATATGCAGATTGGTTCTTCCCAGGTGAAATAGATTTTGATCGTGATTTAGAAATTGGAATAGTCAATGGTTTGGAACCTCAAGTGATTGGTATGCGTCGCTGTGTTTCTAACAGTAGTCTGAGTGACCACGGTGAAAGTCCACCCCAAGGTAGTCCAAAGCCTGCCGCTCGTAGAAAAAATAAGCCAGCGCCAACACCACCGAGTGGTACAACACCTGATAAAAATGATAAAAAGTGTGATGATAAACCACCTCCGGCACCAGATAAGCCACCCAGACCTTTAATGTCAGCTACGCTTAATCGAGCCACATATAAAGCACAAAAGCATGAAGTTAATACAGAATTACTGACAAGACATGAAACTAATGTAGAAAAAATTGAAAAAAATCCAGAAATCGAAATAAAACATATAGGATTCGAAGGAATACAAGCTCAGGTAGATATTCAAGCTTCGGATAACAGTGAAAATGTTTCCGAAATGAATACTTCGCAGTTTGAATTGGTTAAGAGTAGTGTTGATACAGAAAAATATAAACTAGATACATTAAATGCAGAGTTACACAAGTCTGAAAAAAGAAATGTTCCTGTTTCTCTTGATAAAACAATAAATAATGCAGAAAACGTTCAAATCAAGTCATCTGTAGACGTTGACAATTTGGATGTTTCTTCACTAAGACCTAAGCCATTACCAATAGAAAAACCTGCTCCGTCTACGTTAGAAAGGAGAAGACCAGTTGCTGCACCTAGAAATATTACAAACATAACGCATACTGCAGGTCTAATTATTTAATAAAATTAATATTTTTCTTTATTTTTTCTTTTTATAACTAAATATTGTCATTTAATTGTTAAAATTCTTATAGATGATACAGTTGAATTACGTAAAAAGTCTGATAGCAGCAATGTAACGAATTTAAATGTAGGAGACAGAGCTAGTAAGCCAGCAATTCCTGAACGACCTGCTGGTTTGGTTCGTCCGTCAAGTCTCATAAGACAACAACCGCGTCAGAGTAATGAAAATTTAGACACTGAATCAGGAGTAAGTATTTATTTATATTTAATAAGAAAAAAATAGAGTAGTTAATTTGATGGACAAATTAAGCCCTAATGTATTTCTGTAATAATGTATTTATTATACGAATTCAAAGCAAGTATTGCAACCTGGATATTGTGAAATAGGAATGTGTAAGCCGTATATAAATAATATTTTTTTCAGTTTTTAACAATTAACAATGAATCTAAGTATAGATTAGTTATAAGTATTATTTTGATAACATGTTACATTTTATCTTGCATATTAAAATATAATTTTAATAAATCTACAGCCCCTTACTTTGGAAAGGGCACACGTGTACTCTGTGGATAAGCAACAGGTCAGTATAATACAAGTGCGTGGAAATGGCAATGTGTTGTGCAATCCAGGAGAGAACAATGGCAACACAGCTTCGAACTTGCAGAGAAGTCCTAGTGTGGGTAGTCGACCTTCGTCTATGTCTTTGTACGGTGAACGACCAGAGAAACCTGCAAGACCAGATGTCCCAGACCAGGCTAAGGCACATGCAAGGACTAAATCTGAAGGCAACATTATTGACGTTCAAACACAAACAGAAACTGTAGTTGTGCTTAAGTCACCACAACAACCTGTTCCAGCATCTCCAAGATTTCATCAAAGGCCTCCTAGGCCACAACCACCACCACCTCCACCTCCTTCAACTCGGCCTAAATCCGAACAAGAGAGTACTAATCTTTAAAAAGTTCTATCTAAAACGATAGTTCTTGTAATTATCGATAAAACAATTAATGCATCATCGATTATTTTGCATGTAATGATGAGAGGTGTGTTAGCATAATGCTATAATACTGTGCGATTAGAAAAACAATTTTTATGAATTTTGAATGAAATATTTATGTAACGCATAACTCTTTAAACAATATTATACCTGATTTGCATATCTTAACAAATATTTTTTTATGGCTTATCAAATTTTATACATTTTGTTAAGAGATCAAATATATAAGCTGAAAATTAGCATAAATATAAAAGAAAAAAGAAATTAAAATTCGATTTCCTTTTAAATGCGCGTCCCTTAAAGCGCACAAAATGCAATGTGCATTTAGCTATTTGATAAGATTATCATTTTTAATATATAATATTGTGAAAATGATACGTCCACATAAAAAGGAACTTTGACTAACGTGTGAATATTTCTATTGGAATTGAGCCTTTGAGTGATATGTATAGTTAAATGACCCTGTTTTAAGTATACACGTGTACTCTAAAAGTACATGTTAGTTATACTTGAATTATGCATATATAAAATAATATCTTGTACCTTAACTTATTTGCATTTTTTAATCGTTATCATGGAACGATTACAAAACAATGGATGGTTGACATTGTATAATATTCTATTTTTCAAATAATGTGTGAAAATGTTTAGTTTCTTTTTTCAAGAGTATTATAAACTAGCAAATATTACTTTTGTTGTTTTATAACAAAATTTAATATCTGTGCACAAAACATGTATACATATACAATATATATTCTTTCAAAAATATGTTAAATCACTATTAGCTTTAGTTTGAGAAATTTATAAAACAATTAAGTGCAATTGGAAATAGTACGTATGTTTATATATATGCTCTTTTAATTAAAAAGAAAAAATGTCTATGTTACGTTATGCTGCATTATATTATATACAGTTTATAATTATTTAGCAGATGTGATAATGTACATTTGACAATGAGACGAGTATTATTTGTTATAAATTATAACATGTTTTTATATTATTTAAATTACTAGAAAGATTACGTTATAATTATTGTAAAAAGTTCAATTCTTATACAATGTTTTTTTTCTTCTAAGTATTATTCCAATGTAATATCGTGCAATTAGTAATTAACTATTTCAAATAACCTTGAGAGTATATGTAATATTTTTTCTATGACGAATGAAAATATTGCTTTTACAATTAAATGGTATTCAATGCATTTTAAGATGCGAATGGCAGCTGATCTTGTATTCCTTCACAGACGTATTTGAATCCTTATATTCTGTAAAAGTGTATTTTTAAATTTCAAAAATTATATGTAATCAGTTTTCTTTCTTATTTTTTTTTTAAATGTAATTTAATTTTATTATAATATTGTTATGAAAATAACGCAAATGACAAATCATGCATTTACCTAAGGAGTGCTTAGGCTGTGAATGTAATGGACTATTAAAGGATTTATTTGTATATAAATAAAATGTTTCCTTATCAAAATAATCAGAGTATAATAATAATAATAAATTGCTAAACAATATAAAGGTAACCAAAATATTATTAACACGTTAAATTTATTGGAATAGTTAAAGAATATAATCATTATTACTACAGTACAATTTAATTATACACATAGTCATTTAATTAAAGAATAGCTAGCACTTTTTCATCAGCAACATCTTTTGGTTTCATACCATCATTATCTTCTACAGATTCAGCCCCCATAGAAATTAGATATTCAACCACATCTACATGTCCGCAAGATGCTGCATAATGTAAAGGTGTTTGCCCATCAATATCTCGAGAATTAATATTGGCACCATGCTGTATCAAATATTCAATAATTGCAACATGTCCACGATCTGCTGCCCAGTGTATCGGTAACAAACCATCTTTATCCAATACATTTGTTAAGGTAGAATTTTTAAGTAAAATTTCTCGTACTTTTTCTTGATTACCTTCTTTTATCCAATCAAGAAAAGTTTTATCCGTATCAAGTAATTCTTTTTCTGTATTAGGTAATCTACTAACAGTAATCCATGCACGGGATTCTGTTACTGCATCTGTTTCCCAAGAAGGATTTATTTTGGCCAATGCACATACATAATTATTCATTGCAGTTTCCTGATCCATTTCACCAAGACTGTTCCATGCTACCCATTTTTGTTTCGCTTGCATTTGGTACCAATTCGGTTTGGGAATATTGCATGGGCCAATAGTAGCTTGTTTATATAAACTATATAAATTAAGTAGTTGTTCAGAATCTAGTTCTGATGCAATGGTTTGTACATATTTTGCAGCTTTGTCAAATTTTTTTTCTGTATTTGTTACATCGAAATCATTATTTTCAGCCATGATCAATAGATATGTAATTATTGACTTGTTTAATTTCTTTCAATCATTTTTTGTGTTCTCTTACTTTTATATTGTAATTGTCTATATAATGATCAGGTTGCTGTAATATTTTATCAAATACTGATTTATCAATTAATTCAATAATGCCAAATCCCTTACTAAAACCTGTTTTATTGTCAAAAATTACTTTCGCTTCATGAATATACCCATATTTATCAAAGTAAGATTTAAGTTCTTGTTTACCCACGGTCCATGGCAACTTATGAACAAATATTTTGTATACTTTACGTATATTTCCCATGATATTAAAAAATAACTCAAGTCGCTTTTTGTATATCCAGCAAGTGAATAGTATGATTTTGCATCAAATCGTCTATGTTAATGCCAGAATCCGAAGCAAGAGTAGAAAGGGATATTTGATTACAAGTAAGGCCCCACTTAGTTAATAAATGTTCTATAGACCAATCTGCACTACGCTCTTGATAAGTACATAAAAATTTAGCATGTGGATTCTTTTCCAAGAGATAAGCTACGGTTACAATTATATCTTCAAATAATGTTGGTTCGTAGAAACAGTCAGATCCAAGAATTAAATCTAACGGACCAATGGTAAATAAATTAGAAAGAAATAAACCCCAAGTTATTCCAACTATTCTAACTTTTGATAAAATTCCATTTAACTCGCAGCTCCTTTTAATATGTTGTAAACTTCTTGGTAAATTGGCAGAATCACTCAAAGTTACAATAGCTCCACATTTGCTGGCTAAAATACCAGGAAGAGCAGTACCCGAACCTAATTCTAAAACTCTTTTCCCTATGAGCTCTTCTCTATGCTCCCACAAAAACCAAGCAAGTACTGGCGCAGATGGCCAAGTGTAATAATTATAATTTGCTTGAAGTACCTGAAATGAAATACAACGATAGGTAATTATTAAATTTTAACAGATTAACAAACACGTTAGAATGATACATTTCATTCATTATTTTAGATACTATTTAAATTATTTATAAAAAATACTTATATAAGGTCATCGACGTTTAATCCTAACCAAACAAAATACGTAATACCGGTAGCGAAAATGATATTTATCAATATTATCCAAGATAACATTAATAGAAATTCACATTGTTAATGAATTTCTTACCTCTGGTATACAAATTTCTAAACTTTCGTCTTTCTGTATGCTATCGTGTATTTTTCGCGAACGGAAGAGAAATTTTTTTACTTGTTCAGAAGCGACTCCATCGGACATTAGGCCGTGCGTGGGTGGACTCGTATCGAGCGAAATACTTCCTTCTAAACCTGGCATTACTAACAAACTAAATTCGAATTAATTAGATTTTATTTTTAACATAATTATCGTCTGATCGTTGTACATCCAATTTTTAATCCGATGCACAAATATTAACTTAATACGATAAATATAGTTTCTCTCTTGTCGAGAGTTGTTTTAGATTGTAAAACAACTATGACTAAAACCACACGAGCAGGAAATTCAAATTTTACCCTTCATTTATGTTTATTTTTTATTTATTCCCTTAATTCTTATAGATTTTTTCGATATTTTTATAATTTATAATACATTTTATTAAACATTTTTTATTAATCGATATAAATATAATAAATATTTCATAATTACATATCCATTAAAATGCAATTAATCAGATTTTTATTATAAGTAGTTTATTTTAAGAAGTAAACAACAACTTAAGTCGAATTTTATCGGTAATATTTTTATTTATTTTATTACGATAAAAATATAAATACTATTTTGATAGAAATGTAATTAATTTTTTTCAAATCAATTAATGATTTTAGTGATCTAGAGCAGGACACTTTGATACGGCACTGTTACGCACCTTTTGATTAAAGATGGAGGAGACGAGTAACGAGAAATTCTCGTCGAGAAGACGTTCCGCTGTAATTAAGTCTATTAAAGCAAAGGATGAACGAGTAGCAACATACAAAAAGGTACATTTTCTACCTTTTATCGTGTATCATATATCGTATTATTTCTTGAAATTCTTTTTCGAATATTATTCATTCGCCCGGCTGTTCCTTTCAAATTGAAGTGTTGTAAACAAATCACTGCAAAGAATGACAGGCGTCAATTTTAGGTGGCTGCGATACTGCAAAAACCTGAAATTGACAGAACACCGGAGGAGGTGGATATACTCGTCTCTTGTAGTGATGTAGTGAAGGAGGTTAATTTAAGGTATGGCCATTTTGTAAAATCTCGATTGCTTTGATATATCTAATTATGCTATTATTCAATATTTCATTCTAATTAGAGCGAACCTTATGGCGAAATTATTTGTTTATTTCCTTTGTATTTTTAGCATTTCTTTGATATTATACATTAAGAATTTATATTTAAATATAATATAAATGACGAAAGGAAATGTATATTATAAAAATAATGTATATGACAATTTGTAACATGGATATGTTTATTTTTTAATTTTACATCATTTTTTAATGACAACTTTCTAACTAATTTTCTAGACAAGAAAAAAGGGATAGGGTTAAAGCAAGATTGGAAGAAATTGAAGATGTACCAGAGATTTTGGAAGAAAAATGTATTAGGTTGGCTGCCGCTATTAGCAGAGCAACTTCTCTTGCTGTTTATACCGGTGCAGGTATTAGTACGGCAGCATCTATTCCTGATTACAGAGGAACCAATGGCGTGTGGACTAGGATGCAACAGGGAAAGGATATTGGGTAAAGTTATTTTATAATAATATATTGAATAATATATTTTGTAACAATAATAATCATATTTTAATAATTATATTGATTGATCGTTTATAGGAATCATGACTTGAGTCAGGCTGAACCAACGGTAACACATATGGCTTTATATGCTTTGTACAAAGCACGAGTATTAAAACACATTGTATCACAAAATTGTGACGGACTTCATTTGCGTAGTGGTATACCACGCACTCTTTTATCTGAAGTTCATGGAAACATGTATGTCGAAGTTTGTAGAACTTGTAAACCGTCTAGAGAATATTGGAGGATTTTTGATGTTACTGAAAAGACAGCTAGATATTCGCATGGTACGGGTAGATTATGTCACAAGTGTAATTCCACTTTACAAGATTCGATAGTCCATTTTGGCGAGAGAGGAAATTTACCATGGCCGATTAATTGGAACGGTGCTTCTCGAGCTGCCAAGCAAGCTGACGTGATATTATGTTTGGGTTCTAGTCTTAAAGTTTTGAAAAAATATCCATGGCTATGGCAAATGGATAGGCCAGTACACAAACGTCCTTCATTATATATTGTAAATTTACAATGGACTCCTAAAGACGAAAACGCTGTATTGAAAATCAATGGAAAGTGTGATGAAGTTATGAAAAAAGTCATGACCCATTTAGGATTGGATATTCCAAAATATAATCGTGCAAAAGACCCGATATTTTTTCACGCTATAAGACTGCAGAACAGTGAATTGCCAACTACGACTCAACCGTGCTTGGAGGAGCCAACCGTAGCGGCAGTAAAAAAATCTCCGCGCCAAAGTACCGAGCAACCTATTGAGGATGCCGTACCAGAAACTAAAGAAACAGAAGACTGTATTTCTCCTATAAGCGTAACTGATTCTATAACTGCCTACTCAGCACCTTTCTTTACTGCATTGCCATTTTTATCTATGGGATTACCTTTCCCACCTATGTACATGTATCCTCAGTTAACTCCATTGTTTTATTATCCATTCATGCAAATACCCAATGCTAATTCAACAGAAATACCAAAACCTAAACCAGCTTGTTCATTTTGTATGGAACATGAAGGTTCCCTTACTTGCCTCTACTATCAGCGCGACGGAGACGATCCCGTGTTATTAGAAACTGAAAATGAACACATACAAGAAACGGAAAATGAACACATACAAGAAACGGAAAATGAACACATACAAGAAACGGAAAATGAACACATACAAGAAACGGAACAGTTAGTTGCTGATGCTCCATTAGCATCTGCTAAAAATCCTGGATGGTTTGGCAAAGGGTATCGTAAAGGTATGAAAAAGAAGCGGTAGCATCCACTCGAAACAGAACGGCACGTAATGGTTCCCCTTTTTATTATTATTATTATTATTATTATTACTGTACGCTAATTAAATGATGAATATTATAATAGCGTACTTAAGTATTTAAAGTCTTCATATCGTAACAACAAATATTAAACTTACACAGAACATTTTTCAATGTAGCGAGATTCCGTTCGAATGTTCAGTGCATGAATAGATTTGTCGAGATTATCAGTCAGTTTTAAAATAATAGATAGAAGCAATTTCAGTGAAATTGCTTTACATGTTCTTATTAATAAGATAACGTAGTCATCTATAGATGATTGAAAATCGAGAAAGAAATTATTTTATTATTGATATTAGTTACACATTTGATTTGTCGCATTAATTGCTGTTTTTTAATAACAAATTTTGGTTCAATCAATCTGAAATTTGTTTAATGTTTCTGTAAATTCATTATGTCTTAAACGTTATACATACATATATATATATATATATATATATATATATATATATATATTGAAATGATAAGAATTATTTTGAACTAGTCTACGATGCATTTTTTTTTATCATTATTTTTCTCGTACTCCACAAAGAATATTTGACAACAATTCAAATAAGAGAAACCAAAATGACTTCTTTGAACGAAAATCAAAAGAATTTCGAAAACATAATTAATTTACTCTTTTGATAAAAAAAAGAGAGAAAAAGGGTTAAACTTTTCGGACTAATTTCAATATACAAGCGATTTTACGTTGGAGGATGGATAACATGATATTATTATTTTTGATTAATTTTATACATCTACTTTATATAAATAACAAAAAGTATGTAATTTAAATTATTATTATTATTATTATTATTATTATTATTATTATTATTATTATTATTATTTTTATTGTTATTTATAAGAGAATAATCGTTATGTATTTTACATTGTATAAAGATCAGTATTTATCTCGTCATCCATCTCGATGAACATTTCGATAATTTTATCAAAATTTTTTTCTTCACATTGAAAGAAATCATCTTTTAATCGTTCCTCGATGTCATCGTGCATTTAAACAAAAATTTTTTTTTTTATGAAAGCACATATTGCATCAGTATAGAGTTCCGTCGATATACGAAGTATATTATTAGTATATTTACGTAATTTATATATAAAGGTACCATCGGGGAAGGAAGGAGGAATTGGAATAGTAAATCGAAAAAGTAACGTATAAATTGTAAAAATACACCCTGTTTGTTTGTTTTTTATTATTCCTTTTTCTTTTCTCTTCAATAAATTTAATTTATTTCTTATTTAACGCTTTCCGATATTTGTGAACAATATGTATTGCGCAATAATAAGATCATCATACTCTGTGGTGCGATAAGCCATTTCCTATCTTTGTACTTTGTTGTAGAAAAACGGAGCATATATACATACATATATACATACATACATACATATATATCAAGAGAGTTCCGCATTAGAATTAAAAAAAAAAAAAGAAACATTTTAATTCGTCAAAATCCTATTTTTTTACCGCTGAGCTCGCTTGATCATATTGCGTGACGGCTGAGATGCGATTTATGTTGTACATTTTGTGTATATTTTAATACATATATGATAACATTTATGTCTTCTTATGTGTACAATTATCGTTCAAAATTAATGATACATATATACATTAAAAATATAAGAATATTTAAATAGGAGATTAATCGCGTGCGAGTTCGTCTAACGCGTTAGCGTTAGATAAAACTTCTAATGATAAGCATTATAATAGCAGAAGTTTAGGATTCTGCTATCGTTTTTCTTAAATTCGGATCGATCTTGAAGTAAAATGAAAGAGAGATAGATTATGCGTTTTTGGAAGACCTCTCTCTCTGTGCAACAAGACAATGTGGGATGGTGGCCCGCATGTCCTCGTCGTCGTCGTCCTCATAGTGGCCGGTATGCCATCAGAACAATCGATTTACGTAATACGGAGAGTTATCGAAAAGAGGAGTGGTCCCTGCAGAAGAGGGAGAAAAATTAATAGACAGTTACAAATGGAACGTTTTTGATGTAACTGAAAATGATTTCGTTCCACAGTCAAATTCTGACTTATCTATAGGTATACGAGATAATTAAGATTATTATTTTTCCATATGTTTTTTCTTTCATACATTACTTTTACGCATTATATATAGGTATGTACGTAATAAAAAAATATATGAAGGAAAGAAGGATTGATAAAAGGGTAGCCATATTGGAACTTTGAAAATCCCTCGCGTCAGGAGTGTGTGTGAGGGACCTAGGAACTTTAAAATCGTTACTCCGGCACTGAGTAAAGAAGAAGAAGAAAATATACCAGGAAGGTCGAGGGGAAGAGAGAAAGAGCAAATAGGAAGGACGGATAAATGCATGCAATCTCGTCAATAGCTATGTAAGATAGAGAGAGAAAGAGAGAGGATAGGAGGTCGATACAAAAATGAGAGAGAGAAAGTAGTTGGGCACACGCAAGTACATATATACATAAGTACATATACGGGTGCATATAAATACATGCATACACGTTAACATATATCTTTTCTCCCTCTCACCTTTTTATCGTGCCTATGCCCTCGACGAATCTTGCGCGAGAAACTAATATCGTCGTTATTGTCACATTAAAAGGCGTGGATTTTTTTTCTAAAATGATAAACTCTCTTTAAAAGAAGGTAAAGGAATGAGTAATGCGTAAAGGTAATTACAGAGATAGAAAATAAAGGAAAAGTAATACGTAAGTAAGCAAGTAAGTAAGTCGTGTATGCAAGGTAGATATAAGGTTTATTAAGGAGCGGCGCCCCCGCACGGGATGTAGTCGCACGCTGCAAATCTGGCTTTAAACGTGGATACAACCGACAGTGTTAGCGGTGGTAACGACGACGACGACGACGACGACCCCGACGACGACCCTGACGAAGACGAAGACGACGACGACCACTTCAACGTTGACATTGATCACGACGATAATAACAAAGACGAAGACGACGACGACGACGACGAAGACGAAGTTTGAGACGAAAACGGCGGGAGCAGCGTTGGCTGCGACCCCGAGGAAGAAGAAAAGGAAGAAGAAGAAGAAACTAAGTTGGATAGGGACCAGGTGGAGAAGGAGGAGGAGAAAGAAGAGAAAAGAACGAGGAAACTCGGAGGAGGAAGGACTCTGCTAAAAAGGAGGAAGAACGTCGACGTGAAGCAGCGAGGATCGTACCGGTAAGTGAACGCAAAGCTTGTGTCTAGTGTAGTAACGCTTTCCTTTCTACTTGCTATAATTTGTGTATGTGTATGTGTGTGTGTATGAAAGACTGAGAGAGAAAGAGAGAGGAAATGAAAGATAGAAAAGTAAAGAGGACGACGCAGGGTTGTTCGAGACGATGGGTGTCCTTTGTGTGCGAGGGGTGCGGATTGAGCGACGCACAGTGAAATAGAAAGAGAGAGAGAGGGATAAGAGTAGGAAAGATAGGTTCGAGGGAAGGTCCACATTTCGTTTCCATGGTGATCATCCGCAACGTCACCCTACCTCTCTAGTACGCGAACTCAACGCCACAGACACGACATTCTAACGCGAACCTTTACTTTGGGTTCGACAAGTCGAGAGCTACGAAACAGGATTGCCGATGTTGTACTGATGCTGCCGATCCTAATAGCAGCTGATCTTTTTTTCTATCTCTCCAACGGCTGTTTAGTTTTTTGATTTCTTCTTCCCAGTCTTCTTTATTCGCATAGTATATATATATACGATTTATCGTCGTAAGGAAGGAGGGTAGGAAGAGGGAGAAATGAGAGAATATGAAAAGGTTCGGAAGGGTCCAACGATTTACCAGGAATTTCGGCGCGTTTTTCTATTGCAACGCGATCCGGATTCCGGATTTCACGAACAAAGTATTTGGAATAGCAGAAGGAATATCGAGGATGTCGATATTATGATACTAAGATATTTTACGAGAATGTATATAGCACCGGTACTTTGTACCCTCATCTTCTTCCTATATTTTCTTCTCATTGTTCTGTTCTTACTCAAAGAATTTTGTCTTATCGAAAAAATAGGAATTTTATTAATTTTTTGATTTTAATTTTGAAAAGATTTTATTTTGAATTTTAGATGTGTTGTCGTATTGCGATAAATATTCTCGAACTATTATAGAACTGGTTACTTATTTAAATTTGTAACAAGTTTGTTTTCGATTGGTAAAGTAATTATAGATAATTTTAATTCTCGTTCAAATGTCGTTATGTCGTTGCTTTATTCTTTTTTATATTTTAACTTTCTTTCTTTTTCTCTATATTTCTTTTATTCTTTCTCTTTGGTATAATTGATGATAATTAGTTGTATTGTTTGGCCCCTACTAAGTTGAGCGAGAAACGCGTACGAGTTTATGTTAACCTCTGCGCGTTCAAGAGCACTCCTTTTAACTCGCATAAATTACCGCGTGGTACGTCTCTCTGTTCGTTAAAATTTCTCGTTCGATACTATGTATGTCGTACGTACATATGAAAAGGTCGGATAAAAAGAAGATACGCGTTAGCAAGCAGTCGCCGTTACATGTCAGTAGGTTAGATTAATGAAGCTTATCTTGTACACTTGAAAACGAACAGCAGGGTGAATACACTATTTTTAAAACGCTTGGGAAAAATACAGATGCCATACGAATCTTTCGAAACGTTTACATTTTATATTTTACCGATACCCGTTTTCTACGTATGCATGTCTTACATTAGATCGTTATTTATTTTCAAAGCTTGTTCTGAAATGATTGCTCTCGGAGTATATACGTTAACACTAACTCTCCGTTTTACTTATTGAAGTAATTCGACTTCGTTAACATCGATTGATATAAATACAACAAACGCTCGACGAAAGTAATCGTCGATTTTTCTATTCTTTCGTTCAATCGTATCCCTTAACAAGTTTCATTTTCCCTTAATAGAAACGAGTTAAAACTGACAATGAGTACATATAGTGGAAGAGGAGAATGAGGAGGAGATCTGCAAGTTGTAGTTTTAGCAATACGACATGTCCTTTGTTCGTTCGTGATTCAAGATTATAATTCTTAACGATACAACAAACGTGTATCACGTGTATCACCATCTTAAAGTCATCGAACGGTTTTCTCATTACGTATTCTCGATACAGGCGTAGGTAGTCGCACGTGGAGTCATCGGATATTGCAGCCTCCTCTTCCTTTTCTTTCTCGAAAAATGTTAAAAGGAAACTCTGTAGTAAAAATATATACGAGGAGAGATCAATGAGGCGTTATATTATCTCCGAGAAAAAGGGCGTATAATTGTGAGGAATTATAAACGCGTTATCGCGTTGAAATATTTAGAGCAACAAATATATATATATATATATATATAAATCTGAAAGACAAAAAGAAGAACAGAGAATCCGTATATTTTTTTTTTTGATTTTGTACAATCTTATCTAATCTGTTCTATTTACTTTTCGTATCTCGGACGTACAAATCCTTGAGGGACACTCCATTGTTGGTTCAGTACAGTGCACGCACTCGTAGATTACATAGTTTCAAAACGTACCTTTGGTTATTATATTCAAAACGAAAATATAAGAACAAAACTAGACAATGTATCGTATCGTTTAAATAACATATCAATGATCAATAATTATCATAATCGATGTAAGATCAAATTCCTAAAGAAAAACAGCGATTTTTGATACGTAAGGATACTCGAAGGAACGAAAAAAGAATTTGAATTAGCGCGCGGTTGACGAAGAGGGCGCAGCGATCGTTGCAGTAGACCGGAGCGTACTAAGCGGCCGTGATTGGTAGCTCGAAGTTCGGTCTACGGTAGCCGCAGTCGGCGGCTTCGCGTCTGCGTTCGTCGTTCGTGTTCGTGAACGAAGAGGAGTTTCTTCCGCGTCCGTAGCGCGCCGCGGAACCGAACAAGCAGACGCGAAACCGAATTGAGTAAGGGAGTACGTGTTTGGGTTGAAAGTACGGTGACGAAGGTGACGGTGATGGAGGAGTAGTAGTAATAGTAATATAGTAATAATAATAATAGTGTATATAGTAGCGGTCGTTAACCGCAGGTATGCCTTCTTCGTTTTCTTAGTTTGTCCATGTCATTATTGTTTTTTTCACCGATAATCACGATTTCTTTATTATTCACGGAATCGATAAAGATATTTCGACGTGATCGAGGTGAAGTGTGACATACGAGAGAGTAAAGGGTTGGAGAGAAAGGGCGAGAAAAAGGATAGATAAATAGATCAAAAAAAGAACAAAGAATCAACATAAAAAAAAGAAGAAAGGAAAGACACAATAACGGAAACGCGAGGTGATACAGGAAGACTAAGAAAAAGAAGAATCGTGGATGCTCGCGGGCGCTCGCGCGCGCGCGTGCAACGAAGAAGAGGGTAGGGAGGAGGAAGGTTCGCGAGTCGTCGGTGTGTGTGTGGTTGGTGGTGACGACGACGCGTCTCGAGCGACGTCCTTCGCGAGGACACTCGGCGGCGGCGGCGTCCTCGAGTCGTCGTGATGTGACCAGTGTGCTCTTTCGCCGGTGCATATATATAATTCCTATCATAGAACTAAAAGAGAGTTACAAAATATAAAAAGAATAGAAAACAAAAAGAAAAAGAAGAAGAGAAGGATAATCCTCGTTGGTTGAAGGATATTTGCAATCCACACCGCGCGTTCAATTTGTCCCTCGTATCTTTCATCTCTTTCGTTGACGCGTAGCAATGGCGCGGGGCTTTAGCTGCCGCGAAGAGACTACGACGACACGTAAACGTATAATAATAATAATATCGGATACCGATGATCGGTGATCGTAGTTGGGGAAAAATATTATTTCCTATAACTTTGGTATGGTCGTGTTAGTAAAGAAGGAAGAAATTCGCGCGGAAGTACACCGCCAGTTGGACGAGTATCATCCTCGTCATTATCATTGGCATCAACAACAACACCAGCGACAACAGGAGTGCTATCGTAGACCCTATTATCATCATTATCATCATCATCATTATCAGCAGCATCATCATCATCATCATCATCATCGGCACTGTTACAAAGTCAATTTGCGGAAGAACGTGTACGAAGAAGACAACGACGGCAACTACGATAACGACGAGTACGACAACGACGACGACGACGACGACAACAGTGACGGAGGTGGAGGAGGTGGAGAGGACGGAGGAGACAACGGTTGTTCTAGGATACGAGCCGTGGTGTCGTGGTGAAGCCGTCATGAGACGTATCAGTGGTAAGCCGATTCAATTTCACTACGTGGATTAAACCAACGATCCTCTTGCTTTGCAGATAATAAGAAGAGAAAGAATCTTCTTATATATTATTTAATCACATTTTTATTTAAAATATATTCGTCCTTTTTTAAATCTCGATTAAAGGATTTTTTCTTTTACTATGATTAAAAACAATTATATTCGTTAGGATCTTAAATAACTTACCTTTTGGGGGGGGGAAATAATATAGGAATCCTTATATATTTTAAAACATAGTAAAATAGTTGTGTCGAGGAAAAAGGAGAGGGGAACGGCATTTAGAGAAGACGGCCGGTGAAATCAGCTTTCTAGTTCGAGCGTGTACTTGCGAAGGATACCGTCGCGAGACGATGGTTGTAAGAGAGAAAAATATATATATATATATGTATATATATATATGTATATATATATATGTATATAGGTATATACAGGTTAAGCAAAAAACGCGCTCGAGCTAAAACTCGGAACTGTCACTCGTCCTTCGACTTTCATAAACGTCGGTACTATTTTATTGCTGATTATTATTCTGTTGCTTCAGGAGTCACCCGGATATGCGATAACTAATTGTTTCAATTATATCGACACGTAATGTTTATTTATGTTTTGTTTTGTTACATTCTTTAAATCGCGCAATATTTGCTTTAACATTTTTTTTTCTTTTATGTTACACATTATTCAACTTTTTGATTCTTTATGTTTTATTAGAAGTATTTTGATCCTTGTTTTTCTGTTAGATTCTTGAAACTTTTGAAAAAATTGTTGAGCCTTCTGTAATAATTTTGTTCTTTTTTTTTCGGGGGTTGTTGCATCGATCCAGGTGTTTTTTTTGTTTTTGTTCCTTTCTTTTTCTTTTTTTGATTTCGAGTATCCTTTTTTTCGTTTACCCGCATCAACGTCACGAGAATACGATTCTACGAGTTGGTGGTACGTGACTCCTTTCAAGGCTGAGAAATTCAAGCGCGATTGCGAACTAAAATGTTCTTCTTTCTTACTGGCTTGTTGTTTAAAAAAAAAAATAAAAAAGCTCTTTTGAATATCAACGACTCGTCGATTTCCACTACAGAGGTTCTCAATCACAGGTGTTTCTCCTCCTTCTTCTCCTCTTCTTTCTTATTTTTTATTTTTTTTTTACAGTTTAAACTCCGTTATTTAGTTTCTTATATTTTTGTCTTCTTTATTTTTCCATTATTAGTATTATTTATCATTGTTTGTTTTTCCATAGTAGTAATCAAGGAAACAACTCGCGTACGCTTTTTAACCGGAGAGAGGTGTGTTATTTCTTCTTTCCATTCTTATTTTACTCTCTCATTCTCTCATGAAAATAAAAAAAAAGAAATATTATATACGCGTCAGTACTTCCGAATGCAAATCCTTTTCTTCAATGACCCTCAACGTGCTTTTCATCGGGTACAAACACAAGAGAACCGAGAGCCTGTACACTCGTCTGTAGATTATCTCGCTGGTGGGCGGATCTCCGGTTAAAAAGTTTTTCCTGAAGATGGTAAAAATTAAAAAAAAACGAGAATGAGAATAATAATAAGAAGAAAGGTATAAATGAAAGAATAATATTATTATAAATTTATTATATTTCTTTTAAATTAATTCAGTATATGTCATATTTTATTAAAATATTTTTTTTTAATTCTTAATGACTCTTTACTTCATAACTCTTTAATTCATGTTTTAAAACGAAAAGAATATTTATCATCACTTTTTTCGAATGAAAATTATTTCATAATATAAAACTTGTTTATTTTCTTTTGTTATTTTCCAGTTAAAACGTTTTGTCATTCTGAGAATTTTGAAATCGGTGCACGTGTATGCATGGTGTCGTATAGAGAAGAATGAGTTAAAAGATGCATGAAAGAAGAAGTAAAAAGAAAAATAAAAATAAAAAATAAAGAGAGGAAAGAAAAAAAACGAAGCGAAGGTCGAGGAGTCTACGGCAACGCAGAGTGTGTGTTCCCTCGCGACATTCCATTCTCGATTACGCGAAAGTTCCTGTTGTGTTGCTCTCTCTCTCACACACACATATATATATATATATATGTATAATCTTTTACTATCATCACACTACCACCCTACCAGTAGTGGAACTCTACTTTTTTCGTTGTATATATTTTTTCTTTGTTCGTATTTTTTTTCTTTTCAGCTTCCTTTCAATATCACAACACAACCAACAACAACAACACAATAAACGGGCTTTAAATCGCTGGGACAGAGACAATATCGCAGTGAAAACAATGAATGCAGTTTCAACTACATTTATTGTCTTCTGTCCGAACCTTAACAATGACCACTATACCACCACCATTACTACCACCACCTACCACCATTATACCGTCATAAGCTGCAATTTCGCAAACGTTTATTTGATATTATCGTATCGATATTATTCGTTGACGCACGTTTGCTGACATTTAAGAAAATTCGCGATATAACGTATCGTGTTCGTAACCATTGCATCTCGCAAGCAGCAACTGCAACTGCAACTTCAACTTCAACAGCGCTTAGCACTGTGTGTTGTCTTGGGTTGTGCACCGGAGTGCAACATACACCAACAACCTTGAAAGAATTCCTTCGTGTGATATTCGCGTTCTACGAATCGTTCTACGAATCGTTTAGCTATCCACTTATCCTTCTCTCTTTCTCTTTTTCTGTACTCCTCCCATAAACAACTATTTTTCTCGTGATCGTAACAATGACAATGACAGCGATATAATCCTTCTCACTCTTTCTTATCTTTCTCGTTCATTTAGTCGTAAACTCTTTAGAGTTGTCGTACTCTACTCGAAGTCGTAAATTAGAAAGAATCCTCTCTTTGTATCCTTTTTTACAATTTTTTTTGTTTTCTCACCCCCTTCTCAATGCAACATCGTAAATTGTAGTAAAAGCTTCAAAGAAGTTTTTTTCTTTTTTGATTGTAACTTTTGCACGATGATCCCTCTTTGTAGAAAGGTTAATTAGTTAAGTTATTTATTTTTTATATGAAATTAAAATCAAATTGTACTAAAAGAAGAAGAAGAAAGAAAGAGAAAAATGATGAAAAATGGAAAAACCAATATCGAGTTCATTTTTCGCGCTTTCAAGATCGTTTTCCCTTTTCTCTCTTCTCTTCTCGTTTACCTGGTATTATCTTTTTTATTTTCTTTTTGCTAATCCCACCCTCTTCTCTTTTCTTTTCGCCGCATTCACCGGTGCAAAATCAGCGAGTCTGATATACGAGTACCTCTTGGATCGAGCCCAGAGTTGAATTGCTTGAAATCCACTGATGAACTCGACGTGTTTGCAGCTCACGTTCGTTCGAATGTGGAATGGAAACGATCTCACTCGTTCTCTGTGTCTCATTCTATCCTATCTTTCTCTTTCTCTTTCACTCATTTACTCGCTTGCTGCTCACTATTCTTTCGAGATATCGAATTATGCGCATTGTTTGATTTATATAACGTACGCGACACGATACGAATTTACACTCTGATGCCACATTATTACGCTCTTTATTTTGCTTAATCTGTTACTCCATTAGTCGAACTCAATTTTTCAAGTACAAACGTTGTTGAGATCGTTTAACCAAAGTGGATGTGAGAATTAAAAAAAAAAAGAAAGATTGAAGTTTGTTATATCAGATATTGTCCGGAAAGTTCGTGCCGATTTTCGGTAGATAGCATAAAGTTCTTTTGCTAAAAAATCTGAGAAGTTTTGGAAAGACAAAATTTTGAAGTTATCCTTAAAGATGGAGAAAACGTTGTGGAACTGAATGCTACTTATATTTAATTTAATAAATATATACCAAAAAAAAACTTCAATTCGTTGTTGCATTTCAATCTTTCGTCAAAATCGGCACGAACTTTCCGGACAACACAATATATAGGTTGAAATTTATATAAGGGATTGTTTTTTAATACATTTGTTGCTATAAATTTATACGTTTAATTGGTGTATGTATATGTCAATGAATTTTTATAATATTCAATGGTATAGATAGATTTGTTAGATGCAGATAAAATTATGAGCAAGGAAAGGAATGATAAGAAGGTAGTTGTTAACCTGTTAATTGGAAAAGACAAAATTTACTTATTTCGTTGAAAAGATATAAAATAGTAAATGTTGTACAAACTTATTATCGTTAATTTATTCATTTATTTGGTGTGTGTATATATGTATGCAATATATACGAATTATTTTTGTATAATATTCAATGTACGATAAATTTGTAGACGCAGTAAAATTATGAGCAGGAAAACTAATGATAAGAGGGTAGCCATTAACCTGTTAACTGGCCAAGATAAAGTTTACTTCTTTCGTGATAAAAGAGAGAATAAATTATTTGTTTTATTTTTATTTTTCTTTCATATATATATTTCTATTTTAAGGAATGGTTAAGACTTGTTTCAATATTATTTATTTAATCGTTTTATTTTGAATAGAAATTTTATACAAATTGCATTTACACGTATACGTGTCTATCATAAAGTTTCAAGAATTATCTGATTACATAATTAATATTTAAGATTGAAAGAGAAGAAGATATAAAGATATACGCTTAGATTGAAAGCATTTGAAAGTATTTGAAAGATAACAGGTGGGATAAAGAAAAATAAGATCACAACGTAGTACAAGATAGTTTCGTGTATTTTGTGTGTCAAAAGTCTACGCTTAACTAATCGTTATCATAAATTCACACACAGGACTTCTTCTCATTTGATTTTATCTGACAGAAAGTACGTTTCTATGTACATATATATATACGGGTATATACACATACATGTATATTTCAAGCAAGTCCATTTTCCTTGTTTCTTATCTGAAGGAAAATCGAGCGAAGCAGTGATGATTCTTCGTGTCTCAGGTAGTCGTTTTCTCTTTTAGGACCCTTTTACAAATGGGACGTTCCACATCACTTTCTTTGAGAGTCCAACAACACGCCTGCCTAGTATCTCTACCCTTAAATAATAGTTCATTCACGAAAGTACCGTACGATTTATTTTCAACTAATGATCTCATATGTTTTTTTTTGCAACATTGTTTTTTTAATATCGATAATGCTAAAACGCGAATGGAAAATTACAATTTTTTCTTTTCTCTTTCTTTATATTCACTATTAGTTCTTATGTGTCATTCATATTAATTATCACAAACGTGATGAACTTTGTATTTATTTATTTTTCATATCTTTATGGTCTCTTTTCATTTTTTTTTTATTTCAAAACTTTGAGCAGACGACGATATAAATGTAACGTAGAAAGAAAAATAAAAAGTCATATAAATTTTTTTTTTTTACCATACACGAATAGATACATTTATGTTAAATAAAATAATAAGATAATATTTTTCACAGACATAAATAAAAAAAAAAAAGAAAAGAAAGTCAATTTAAAGAAGAAAAAAAGGTGTAATTTCTTGGAAAATGTGTCTTGGGTGTTCTATGTGAAAAAAGAAAAAGAAAAAGAAAAAGAGAGGGAGAGAGAAAATAAGTTTCCGTACTAAATTCGCCAGTTCGATTTTTATTTCGTCCTATAGACCTCGGAACTTGTGACCCTAAACGGTCGTTTGGCTCCCATAGGTGTGTCCTTGGAATGGCCTAGTCCTTTGTTCGATGTATGGGACAAAGGAGTTGTGTGGAAAAAAAGGGACGGCGTCAGAACGCATGGCGGCGTGCAAAGCTACGAGACGGACGCCAACAACTCTTCACAATGCTACGTTACGAGGAACGAGTATGCATGCATGCATGCACACATGCATACATGAATACATACATATGTACACATGCACGCACGCACGTATTCACGCATGCATGCACGCACGCACGCACGATTCGCTCATTCGCTCACTCTCACTCACTTATGTTCACTTATACACTTACAAGTTTTATGTATACGCGCGAGCGAGCAAACACGCGGCGAGTTGAAAATACGTCGAAAGAGAATTCGTGGTCACGTATAGCAGGCCGCTTCCTTTTACCCCACGTTGTGTGTTGAAGAACGTGTGTTACTCGTCTTAACAGAATTTCAACTTCTACCTTTTTATCGTAATACGATCATTTGTACTCATCTTGCGCTATACTATCTTTCTTACTTACTTTCTTTTTTTCCTTTTCCTTTGTTTATGTTCTTGTAATTTTTTTCTTTTACCTTTTTTTTTGTCTGTCCTTTCTTTCTTTCTTTTCTTCGCATCTCTCTTGAATACATATATATATAGAGTATATAGTATATATTATATTATATAAAAAGGGTTTTTTTTTGAGAATACAGAATAAAGCTTGAAGTATCATTCACTTAGCCGAGAGTCACGGTGCTCGCGTTGCACTTTGCAAAAGATGCCGAAGAAAAGAAGGAATGAAGGAAAGGAAGGAAAGGAAAGAAGAAAGGAAAGAGGCACCTGTTGCTACTACTAGCTCATCTCGTTGAAACAAACAACAGGAATACGTCAAGAGAGTTGCCGCCGAGTTTTTTGTGGAATGAAAAAAAAATATTCATTATGCGGAGAGAGAGAGTAACTTGTTCTTTTATATATCCACGTCATGTATATTTCACTGTATTTTTGCACACGCGCGCGCGTGAGTGCTCACGTTCTCTAGGAGTCACCGGTTCAAGGTCACACACCATTTTGTACCGTTCCGTTCAGTTCGTTTCCTTCGTTTCCAACGAATCGGCCTATTATCGATCTTCCGAACGAAACCCCCTCGTTAAAACTAGATCGTTCAATGAAATTACGGCTTTTGTATTTGACCATAAGAGCGATCATAGATTAGCATGGGGGTCTGCTGCTGCTGTTGTTGTTGTTGGTGTTGGTGTTGGTGTTTTGCTACCGCCGACTACTTACTGCTTAACCGGCAATGTGCGGTTCATTTTTGCGGTTGCGATTAAATGAGCGTGTAATCGATGCGTTTACTGCTAACTTAGTTGCTTGACGATCGACCACAAGACCTGACTCTATTTCCTAGTTTAGGCTCAACGAGGAGAACCTTCTCATTATCTCCTTTGCTGCGTAAACTCGAATATAAACGCGAACGTATGTACCACAGTACCTAATCCTCGTTAATCCTCACGTATCGCATATTCTATCCTTCCATCCTCCTCCTCCTCCACTTGTATATACTGTAACATGATTCCTTCATAAGTATAGTAACATTGTTTTTGTTCTCGTTTTTTCTCTTGTATGTTAATTTGAGTAGATCTATAAAATCTTGTTGCTTTGTATTGGGTTGGTAAGAAATTAAAAAAAAAATTAATTTCGGTTTTCTAGTGTGAAATAAAACTCTATTGTTTCTATACAAAAAATGAACTTTAAATTAAATAACTAAAAAATTCTAACACATTAACAAAAAAATAACGAAACAAACATAACACTATTGATGCAAGCCGAAATTTCTTTCTTGCCAACCCAATATTTTTTCTCTTTTTGGCAAATGATTTTATGATAGGATAATTGTGGTGTAATATTTTGTTGTAAAAATAATAATTAATTATTTTTATGGACACTATACGGTACGTTTGGGTACAAAACTGGTTGTTCAAGCTTTTTCTATGTTGAAATTTTGATGTCAAAGATGCACTTTGTTTGTTCATGTTATTCTAAACCAATAACTGAGTAAAATTATTTTAAAAAGTTTTAAATAATTTGAAGAATGATTAAGAAATCTGACAAGAAATAAAAAAAAGGAATACTTGTTTCAGTTTTGCATTAAAATACAGAAAGAAACCTTTTCCTCTCAACAAAATATTTTTTTTATTACCAACGTAACTTTCGTAAGTTTAGTCTCGTATAGTCGGGACTATAATACTTGGAGGTCATACAAGTACCGTTGGCAGCTCACGTATTTACTTACATTATATATATTACACAGACATGAATATTGCACATACTCTATGACGAGTCATACTTTTATCAGCTTGTATATCAAATAAATTTCATCGGCTATGCACACAGACGTTATCTCGTGAGTTTTACTTTATCGACTTTGACATGTCTAGGATAGAAAGATATGTGAGGGTGAGAGAGAGAGAGAGAAAGAGAAAGAGAATGTGTGTAGTTGTAGGTGAACGCCAGCTGACACTGGCATTTGGCACGAAACTCGAAGAGTGCCACGTTACATCAGGAAGCCGTCCTCTTCTTCTTCGTCCTTCTCATCCTTCGTCATCGTCATTCCTAACTCCTTTTTTTCCCCTTTCCCCCCTTTTCATATTTATACGTTATATAGGATATATACATATATACAGGATGTCTTAAAAGTTGCTTTCATACCAAAAAGCAAAAACAACAAGAATACTAAACTCAAAATTAATATCGTAGTTTAATTAATAAAATTACAATATATATGTATTTATGTTAACAAATTTTTAGGGTACTCTATTATCATTTTAAGTATTGTTTACTTAATTATTATTAAATTATTAGGACCTTGAATAAGTTCTTGCTGTTTTATCAAAGATGGCAATAGAGACCATCAAAGATGGCCAAGAGACATCGTACGGCGTTTTGTCACGTGTGAACTACTGCTTCAACGGCAGAAAAGAAAAGGTTTTTTGCACCGTATCGTGACTGGGAATGAAAAATGGATACATTACGATAATCCAAAGCGTAGAAAATCATGGGGTAAGCCTGGCCATGCATCAACATCGTCCGCAAAACCAAATATCCATGGTTCGAAGTTTCTTCTCTGTATTTGGTGGGATCAGCAGGGTGTAATTTATTATGAGCTGCTCAAACTGAATGAGACTATCACGGGGGATCGCTATCGACTTCAATTGATGCGTTTGAGTCGAGCCCTAAAAGAAAAACGGCCGCTATACGAGAAGAGACACGACAAAGTGATTTTGTTACATGACAACGCCCGGCCTCATGTTGCAAAACCAGTGAAAACCTACCTGGAAACGCTTCGATGGGAAGTTCAACCCCACCCGCCGTATTCACCTGATATAGCCCCTTCCGATTTTTACCTATTCCGTTCGATGGCATATGGCTTAGCTGACCAGCGTTTTCTTTCTTACGAAGAAGCTAAAAAATGGTCGATTCTTGGATAGCCTCAAAAGACATGTCGTTTTTCCAACGCGGAATTCATATACTGCCAGAAAGATGGGAGAAAGTGGTCTCTAGTGATGGGCAATACTTTCAATAAAACGTTTTTGTTCCTTATATTTTAAATAAAGTTTTTTATTTTGTAAAAAAACAGCGAGAACTTATTCAAGGTCCTAATAGTATAAGTTTAATGTAGTTTAATATAGGTTTTATGAAGTTTAATATGATTTAATCTAGTTTAATAAAGGTTTAAGGCCTTTTAAAATATCACACGTTACAAAATTATTAAATTATTATTTTATAGTATTACTTAATTAATTATCAACCTTATTGAATTTTATAAAGCAATCTAAATTCCAAAATAAAACGCCATTCCTTTTATTTGTGTCAAGTGGTTAATTGTCTTACAATAATTTTTGTTGTTCAGTTTGAATAAAAGAAATATATTTGTGATACACCCTATATATTTGTACGCATAAGTACGTTGTCCTCGAGAAGAACATACTCGGAGTCTCTTAGAGGTTCTATTTAGATTGTCCGGATTCTACGGATGATTCTCTCTCGTTCCTTCAGTCAAACTAGCTGAGAAGCCAAGAATCCTTGAAATTCCGCGGATCCTTTTGTCGACGTGATGCAGTTTATCGCATGGCGTTCATTTTAGAGAGATACGTGTTTATATATATATATATATATTCTCGTATTTACTGTTAACACGCGTGCACGTGACGATAGGAGTCCCCCGTGTATAATCATAATCATTATTTTTTCTTCTCTCTTTTTGTCTCTCTCTTTCTCACTTCGAAACAACTTTTACACCGTTTCCTCTACTGCACTTCTTCCCCCCTTTTTATTTTTTTTTGTACTCACACGCGAAGCCCTTGCGATATACACGAACGTGAAACGCTCGTTAGCTTTCGTATACGTGTTTGTTCATGTGTCTGTGTGTGTGTTTCGTTCACTACTTATCATTCGTGATGTTTGCGATGAAAGAGAATCATATCAAATTTCAAGTAGAAATGTTGAAAACGTTATTTCAAATCTGTCGGGAATAAAAAAGTAAGTGTGTTGCTGAATATTTCCTGTGTATATATATAAATAAATATAAAATATATATATTTTTATATAACCATGTTACGAGGGGGGAAAAATATGAAAAAGAAAGAAATGTATCTAGTCAAAATAAGCTTAACGAATGTAAGATTACTTTGAAAGTAATGAACTACTACCATGTAATATTAGAGACCCACGTGTATATATACGTGTGAGATACGAAGTGTTAATGTCGATAACGTGAAATCGGATTTTAAATGCAATGCATATATAAAAGGCTAGTTACATACGTTGTACTACACATGAATACAAAATGCAATATCAGTCTTCTCTTCTACGTGACGTACGTTTCAAATATATTTTTTTTTAAATTAATCGTACGCCGTAGTTGCGATCTTTTTTTTTTATTTTTTTTTCCTCTCGTGTAAAAAAAGATAACAGATTACATCGGTTTTCAATAAATCGAATTTGAAAGAAAAAAAACCATTATATTTGTTTTATTTATATGACAGATTTTGCAAATAAAATATTTCATTTCGTAGTTAAATTGGAAAGAAAAAAAATGTTCAAAGTTATTTTCAAAGTAAAATGTGGAGAAATAAGAAAAGAAAGAGAGGGAGAGAGAATTCCGGATAAATGTAGTTAACCGACATTAACAAAGTTGGTTTAAAACGGTCGTCTACGGTGCAGTTTGCAAGATCCTTTAACGTCAGAGTAAAAGGTCGCGAAAGAATTCGCGAGTCCGTGTTATGTACGAGCGAGTAACCAAGATCTCACGGTAATTAATTTTCACGGAACTTTGTTTCCAGGCGTCCTTCAACGATATCTAAACGATCTTGTAGGAATTTCTATTTGCATATGTTACTACACGCATCATCCTTCTTATCTTATACGTATATCGCATAACGATTTCTATCATAATAATATCGTTTGATTTATTTAACTCGCAAAGATTAACAAAACAAATTCTACGTAGCATACCTTGATCAATCAAATCGGTGTTGGAAAAATAAATTACAATTTTTTATTCATTCAAATGAATTTTTATTCACATTATGATAGGAAATTATAATTATGATCATGTTATTAATAAACCATTGTAAAACGTTAGATAAGTATTATTGATTTAAGCTCTTATTACCGTTTTTCTCCATTGTTTATTATGGTCGTATTTTAAATCCTTCCTCCCCATTAGTTATGGGAAGGGAAGAGGGGCAGAAAAAGCAAATTCGTACGATTTTATTGAAAGGGTTTCAATTTGAATGTACAATAATAGCCAGAGATTGTGTATCTCGAAACATAAACCACGCTTTTAGCCAAGAGACGTGTTTAACATTGATTCGAAAAATTTCAAAATGGAAACTGTTGACATACACATTGTACAATTCTGACAACAATAATTTATAAGGACTATCATTTAAATTAATCCACTTGAAACAATTCAAGAAGGTTGTGGGAATAAATTGTGAAAATCATTTATTATTTAAAACCATGTATAATTGAAAAATCTATAATTATTTTAACATCAATTTAAATATTTACACAAGACAGCATGTAAATCTATTTGTTTTTTTTTTTATTAGATAATATCTTATAAAAGTCTTAAGATATTTCTTTTTATACGAAGATGGATTAGGATCAAATGATAGGTATGCAAAGCGTTAAGGGTGTCAACTTTCATTCTGCAAGATAATTTGCGCCGTGTACTACTCAGAGGCTCAAAAGGAAACGATCGATTTGATGTAATTGAATAACTCATACTTTAGGTGTGCTTGTTTATGACGCACATGTATGCTAAAGTAGCTGGTTAGTCGTTTAAAGCAATTCGTAGTCTTACGCTTTTCGAGATCGGTTCACGGGTGTCCAGTTACAACCCCACACAACCCCTTTTCCTACTTGATGAATGTTACTCATGTTAGTGGTGGTGTGAGAACACATTTTGCTGTATTAGCTACTTTCTGATCACGCGAACTTTATTTTCTTATCTTATTGTTAGCAGAATATCCGTTGTTGGAATCTAACAGTAAGTCTATCATAAAACAATCGAAAAAGAAGAAGCTTACCTTAGCGTGTAAAGTAAAATTGAGCTACGCCATTGGTGTGTTCTTCCATCAGCATCGATAGAGAAGTAGTAGTAGTAGTAGTACCGCAATGGTCGCCATCGATGCTGATAGACGGTGGTTTGGTGAACGGTTACAACACGTAGAATATAATAGTAGTAACACGACTAGGGTGGTAGGATTCGTAACGCCATTGGGCTTCGGTAGGGTTTATTATTCTTCTTCTTATACTCTTTTACCTATCCTTTTTTGAGAAATTCGTTGAGAAAGAAATTCTATGGAAAAAACTCACACCTATATAGCGGAAGCGAAATACCAATGTCAGCACAACAGTAAAACACTAACAACAACAACAACGACAACAACAACAACAACAACAACAACAACAACAACAACAACAACAACAACAACAACAACAACAACAACAANAACAACAACAACGACAACAACAACAACAACAACAACAACAACAACAACAACAACAACAACAACAACAACAACAACAACAACAACAACAAAAATAACAACAACAACAACAACAACAACAAAAATAACAACAACAATAACAACAACAATAACAACAACAACAAAAATAATAACAACAACAACAAAAATAACAACAACAACAAAAACAACAACAACACGATAAAAAGAAAGAAAGAAAGAAAGATGAAAAGAGAGGGAAAAAAATAGCCGGATGGGTGGGTGGTGCATGGAGGGGGACAGGAGTTTAGCGTGGGTTGGTCCAGGTAATCCGAGAATTCGCCACGTTACCCGAAACGTGTTCGCGACGTTGCCACGTTCTCTCTTGTTTACACGAAAGCCGGTCCGCGTGAGTGGCAACGTTGAACTTCCCTCTCGACCTCGCCCTCCGCCCTTCCTTCCATTCCTCCTCGTCCTCCTCTTCTTCCTCGTTACACCCTCCGCCCTTCGTCTCGTTTAGCTCGAGGCTACAAACCGTTCGAAGAGCGTTGCCCCTCTTACCTCTTCTCTTTCCCCCTAATCCTCCCACCTACCACCACCCTTCGTGTATTTCCCTCCCTCACTCGACCCTATCCCCACCACCCTTTTTCTACGCCTGTACTACGCGTTCCTTCTCTTTATCCACGTGTCTCTCTGCGTCTACCCCCTTCACCCTCTCACCTCTCTAAGCTGACTCCTTTCCCACTGTGGGGCGAATAAAGAAATGGCCGACGAAAAAAGATAAGACGTTGACTCTCTTTGCTTACTACGATTACTACTATTACTACTACTAATATTACTACGAAGTAGTAGTCAATTTTTTTAGTTATGTTCTTTTCTGTTTCACAGTCACTGAATCAACTTATATATATTTTATGAATCACATTGGGGTTGGAGGAGGAGGGTTCATCCTAAAAACTTTAACAACGATTTATTATTTTATATATTTGATTTAATAGATTTTTTTTCTCTTTATAATTCAACACGTATATTTTAAATTACAAATTAATTGTAATTAATGTGTTAATTCATGGCTAAATATTTGTTAAAATTTTAACAACGTTTAATTGAAATTATATTCATCCTTAACTTTGTTCGTTGTTATTTTGGTATGTTATTTTTTGCCTTGTTGTTTTTCAAATTCAACCTGTTTCGAACAGTGGAGGAGGTGGAGGTTGTTAGACTTGAAAAGAATCGACGCATCGTTTTTAGAGATAACAGACAGCAAAATCCTGTATAATAATGCAGCTTCCGAGGATTTCGTGGCTCAGGTAGAAGAAGAAGAAAAAAAGATTTTCTTCCTTTTCGTAGAATCTAGATTCTATTTCTATCTCTCTCTTATTTTTTTTTCTCAGGTATATATTTCGAAAGACTTGACCAACCGAAGGAATGAACGGCCGTTCTTCTTGGGAGATTGAATCGGCCGAGTAACAGCCAGCGCACGTTCCCCCGTTTTGTTTTATTGTCGATAGCGAATCATTGCGAATGGCGGCGGAAGGATAGTAATTAAGCGTCGCCGCTACTCTAGTGGCCGTTAATTAGTTGTTTGATGGACCCTCTCTTTTTCTTTCTCTTTCTCTTTCTCTCGAGTAAATGTGGATTAGTAATTAAGAGGGCTGATTAACGCGAATTATTTGTTGTTGATGTTCCTTGATAAGTTTGCATTTTGCACACGAGCTTTTTCCTTACTCATAGGATAGATAATTAAGAATTATCATATAGTATGCAAGATTTAAATAAAAATAAAAACGATTAACGGATACACTTAATTAATCCTTACGGTTTAAATTCTTTAAAAAGGATTTCTTATAAATTTGTAAATTATTTTATTTATATACACTTTGAATATGAACTGTTGTTCAAAAATTTGATATCACTTATTTTAAATAAAAATTTATAAAGGAAACAGAATGAATACGCCTTATCCTAAAAATTACCTGAGTTAAATATTTTTTGATGCTTTTATTGAAGAAACGAATATTTATCTACGAATTATTTTTTCATTTATAAGAAAACCTAGCATTAATTTTTAACAACAGTTTAACTTATTTAAAATCTCAATAACAATTAATTTTACGTTGTATTTTTAATTAAATATTTTTTGTTATATTTACAAAACGCATTGAAAAATGAACTTTTATTTTATTTTAATTTTAATTCCTTAAAATTATTTCCAGATATTTTCAATCATTCTCTATATATATTTACATACACACGTAAGTAAAATATTTACGCGCAATAGCTAGATGATAATAATAATAATAATAATAATAATAATAATAATAATAATAATAATAATAATAATAGTAATTATCGGAGATTAAACTTGTTATTGTTAATCATATCTTCACGTATATAAATAAGAAGATATAAAATCGATGTGTCTAATTACGATGTCACCGCTAGATTTTACCTCGTATACTCGAGATGTTTAATAGTTGCCATGGAACACGTTAAAGGGATAGAAAGAGAGAAAAAGAAAGAAAAAAAAGAAAGAAAAAGAGAAAGAGAGAAGGCGGTGTCATATTTCTCTCACGCCACCGTAGTCTTTCGCGGGTTAAAACGCATCGCATAGAGTAAAGAGAAGCTCGGCAAATTATTCCTTCAAGCGGCTTCCTTCTTTTCGACTAAACTGGTCAATTAAATGCATATATACTTATATATATATATTGAAAGTGTTAAGGGGTTAAAACTTAGACTCGCAATAAAATTCTTTAGGTTCGTTCGATGTAAAGAAACTTATCGTTAATTAAAGTTTTTCTCTTTCATCCGTTAGGAAAAGAAGAAGAGATATTTAGTAAGATATCCATTAGCGTGATTATCTTCTCTCTCTCTCTCTCTCTCTCTCTCTCTCTCTCTCTCTCTCTAGAAAAATTTTCTCTTTATAGTGGAATCGAAACGTCGTTCATGCCGATAAGCGTCGATGCATCTCCTCGTCTCTGACGTAATCGCTCGATGTATTTCCAACGTTGCTGTTATCGAGAAGGTGAGGATACGAATGAGTGAAACAGAAATAGACAGAGAAAGAGAGAGAGAGAAAGAGAGAGAGAGAGAGAGAGAGAGGGAGGAGAGATAGAGGCTAATCCGTCGATCCGTTGAAAGATTCGCGTGGCAGTAATTCTCTCGCCATTGTGCTCGTTCGTCATGGTTCATTTTCTGCAGTATACCGAGCAAAGCCAAGGGATATGCCAGTAATATGTATAGCTATCATCCAGCTTGCCATAGAGAGAATATGCACGCTTGCCAATGCCAGCTGTGCACCAATAGATATATCGATTTTCACGTTGGCCCAACGTTTCTCCACCTATTCCCTTTCCTTCCTTCTCCTCCTACGTGTATTTGTAATATTTACGTTTTTTTTCCATTCCTAATTACACGGAAATATTTTGTCTACCATTCCGTATATTATGGATTTTTCTGATTAGAAATGGTAAACGTCTTCTATTTTTTTTTATTGGTTTGGTATTATTTATCTATTATGGAGGGGGACCAAAAAGTAATCAAAATTTTTCTTTACTGGTGAAAAGCATTTATTTATTAAAGAAATTTTAAATGTTAATCAAGACAAAATTTGTTCATCATTTTGTAATATTTTTTACCTTAACGTAAAGGAAATTGTTTAATTGCCTTTTTAACCCTTAGAGTACTATGGACGTATATTTGCGTTTGATAAAAATTACCAGAGTGGTCTATCGACGCATACGTGTTTGTTAATATTATTAATATAAAATAATGTAATTTTTATATTAATTAATTAAATTATATTCAGAAAAAAAACTTTAATTATTAAATATAATTTATTATTAGAATCTAATTAATAATAAATTATTCTGTTCTTACAAAACATTTTAGTTAAAAGTATTCAGCACTCAAAGGATTAAAAAGTCCTTCGATTTTTCATCGACACAAACTTATTTACTTATTTATATTATAAAACTATTTTACAATGATTTAAATTGATGATTTGCATATGAGAAATATTTTGTTCTATATAGAACGTGTATATAGATAGATCTATAATTGAGATTTTTCATTATTATTAATAGAAATTATTATAAACTGATATTATTAGGCAATTTTGTTAGGATTTTACCTGACGATGAAAATGTATGATTTGTGAGAACATTTTCTTTCTTTATTTCTTTCGATATAGATATGAACGAATGATGATAAATCGATGGTTCGTGTAAACGACCGTTCAATTCCTACGCTTGTCGTGCCTCTTGTCGTCGCCTGTGTCGATAAAAATCAGATCAGAGTGCAATACGAGCTTTTTCTCTAAAGCGTGTACGATCGGTTTAACGCAATCACGATGAAGGTGACGAGTTAACAACTGATATACTTTATTTTTTTTATTTCTTTTTCCTTACGTCTCGTTTAAAAGTCTTTCCCTTTGCGTTAAGTTTTACGTTTAGTTAAAGCAAGGCCGTCATTCTTTTCAATTATTTTTCTTTCTCTCCGTTACTAACGATCTTTATGAGGTTATCGTTATTTCTTATGTTTAAAAATTGAAATATGATGCATCACGGAGTTGCTCACCTTCCAATTCCACGTGGAACACAATTACATTTTTTTTTATTGGTAATCGTATATTTAAATATTTGAGATTGTTAACGTAGTTTCAAAAGTTGTTATCATTTTAAAATCAACACCTAAATGTATATTTAATTTGGATTGATTTATAATTATTCCGTTATTATTATTATTGATGATAATAATCTCTAATTCAATGTATTTTTAAATATTTTTATTAACACGATATAAAATCTTGTCACGTTACAAGAAGGGTTGTATTTAGTTATTAGAATCTGCTGACTGAGATGTCAGTGGTAGCTACCATTTAAGAGCCAGGTCCTTCAAGGTTGTTGTCAATCGGCTCATCGAACGGAACCTAAACCGGAAACCGAAAAAAACGAAATTCCTTCTCGAGCTGGACCTCGAACCGGTTTTCTGCAATAATGCAAAAGCCGGACTCTTGCCGATATTATTATTGTGCTCGTTATACGGTCACTGCGACGAATCGACTGGATTACTCTATTATTCGGTTAATTATCGTAATCGTTGAATTGAATTAAGAAATAAAACTGCATATATATAAACGAGAGAGAAAAAAAAGAGATCATGATCTTATCTGTTACATCAAAGAGCAAATCTAAATATCTTTAATCCAAGGTTGTTGTTTCAAACCAACGATGCAAATGCAACTCAATATAAATTGTAAAAGAAATACATAATTATTGTATAAATTAAATTTCCTAATTTTTGTAAAGTAAGAATAATCATAAAATTAAATTAATGTTTGTCAAATGTTGCCTGAGAGACATAATGTTTCTTTATCAAATATTATATCCCTAAAGGAATCTCTGAAGAAGTTGAGAATCCCTGCTTCACTTTATAGGCATGTGGAAAATTAATTTATCGTATCAAAAATATTTAGTATAGTTTGCTAGTACGAGTTAAATCTTTGGTAATCTGTTAACCGTGAAGACTTTTGCTTCCCAGAGGAAGGAAGGGTGGATGAAAGGGGGAAGAGGAGTGGAGAGGAGAAGGGAAGGGAAATTATCGATCATAATTGCAGAGGAGAAGGATAGGAGAGAAGAGAAGAGGAGTAGAGAAGAAGGAGGAGAAAGAGGAGAAGAAGCAGAGAGGGGAAGTAAATTCTCGTGGTTCGTCCTTGACGAGGATCTACCTCGACGATCGTCCACCCCGATGCATTATGCAAATTTCTCTGGTCCGGCTCCGAGAGAGCTCCGTTTCTCTTCTTTTTGTTTTGATTTTTTTTTTCTTATTCTTTGCTTCACCGAGAGAACCAACCGTAGTCGTCTTTTTCGTAGTTGGTTAGTGTAGTTGCTCACCTCTACCACAAGAAGGGACTGCTGCAGCAGTTTTAAAAACAAAAACCCCGTATACCCACTTCTCACGAGGGCACGTGCTCATCCCTCATTTTCTATCTCTTTTTTTCTGTCTGTCTGTCTGTAAGTCTGTTTGTTTGTTTATCTGTATCTCTGTCTGTTGTGTGTGTGTTTCTTTTCTAAACAAAAACACAGCTTCTTTCTCACTCTTTCATATCTTTACCAGGTTTATTACCTTTCTGTTTCTAATCCACCCACATCCAGTAGTATACAAGAGTCATTAAAAAATTAGAATTCAGGATTTTTATTTGTTAATCAATATTAATTCTATATTAATCAATTTTATTATTAAATTTACAGCTGGGGCTTTTTAATGAATGAAGATTGATTTTTAGGAATTTGTTGACCTTTTATTTATATTACAATATAATAATAATTATAATAATATAATATCGTAATATATTTATATATAATAACATTATAAATTAATATTATTTATAATAATAATTTATTTATATTTATATTTAATAAAATAAAATAAAAAATATTACATTAATATTATTTATAATAAATTAATA